>LOND01002424.1:0-17359 GCA_014220965.1 Paragonimus kellicotti
TAGAAGTTAAGTCCCTTCCTCTCCCCTTCTTTTTTCTTCTCTCTTCCCATATAGGGTTTGTTATTTTTCATGGTTGTGTGGCAGTTAAGCATCAGTGAGAACAAAACCGGGAGGCAGATTCGCTGTCTACAATGAGATTATCGGATGAATGGAAGATTCGTCTAGTGAGAAAAGCTGAGTCAGCGTGTTGTGGTGCCTTTTGAGATCATCGACCCCTAGTGGAATAACAACGTTTCGGTTTTTTTCAACCTCCTGGACTGGACTCAGCATAGAGATGAAGGTAGCCTAGGACAATCAAATTGAATTTTGTGATGGTATACAGTTGTCATCACACAGATCTGATTTTTTTGATCTACCAGAATGGTAGCTGATCCTAACAGACAAGTGTGAACAGGAGATAAACCGAGCTGTATGTGTCCGTTCCGTCATTTCTTCCGTTAGGAAGGCGATTCGCAATAGCCGGGACGCACATACCGAGGCTACCTATGCCGGTGGGGATAGACGATTTATGCCAGTGACGATTAGATCCGAAAGACCAATGAGTGACGCTATGAACATCCACTGGTCTAGATCATATATTTCCCGAATAACGAGATCCGAACTCCTTGGGGCAGGCACAGTATACGTAATAGTGCTTCTGTTCCCTATTTAGAGCCATTGGACAGGAACAGGCGTGTGTAGCTGTCTCAGGCGGGGCGCATCTTAAATGAGTTCTCACCGACTTGTTTCGACGCCATTAGTTTCTCGAAGTCAGCTACGACACAGAGTAACCCAAATCACATGCGGAAGGAGAGTGTACTTAGGATGGGAGTTTTTCCATAGTCTATAAAGTCGCTCAAGGGAGATATGAGGATAACAGAGCAGCTTGTACAAAATTACTAATCAACGCAAATTGCGCGTGATATCAGTGGTATCAAACTGGGTGTGTTGATGTCCGCACCTTACAGTGTCCGTCGAGGTGAACAGATTGTTGTCTCCTTGTTTCCTCTGGCTTGGTTGCAAACGTTTGTTTGATCGACCGAGGTCAGTGGAGCAGTAATGGGACCAGCAAGATAAGTAATGGAATCAACATGCTAACTGGATGGGGTAGCAGCAGCTAGGGGGCTGTCTTGTGTTAACAACACAAATACGGTCATGTGGCTATAGAAGCCATAGTTGTTTATTTGCTTCGATCAGGTTGCTAACTAGTTTTTGGCTAGAAGTTGCGTTCTTAGAGTCACTAGGGCAAGGTGGAATATGTGGATACATCTTCGACAAGTGAGTAACACGCTTTGTAGTGTACTCTGACTCTATTCTGCGGTCACGGAAGACAAAAGGCTTGAACAAACGCAATTTAGACTTTCGGTTGGTTTCTCCTTTAAAGTATTGTAGACCAAAGATGGAACCATTCCGCAAATTGAGTGGGCTTGAGTCCTATACGGAAGACAGGCTACAACCCTACTTTTTTCACATCTCCCTCTCAAAGACCACATATTCTGGGAGATTGGATGACTTATCGGTCGCTGTACTGCAATCCTCAGTTCACCACGAGTACACCATAAGCACAGTGTATACCTAGATGACAGAACGTAAAGACTGGTTCACCTTGTAGACCTGGCACAAGTTGAGGTCAAGAGATTGGACCAACGGACGAGACATCACAGGCGGAAAATCCCCCGACAGAAGGCGTCGGTCACACACAAACCGGGCAGAAGTGCACACGACGTGTGAGCGGAAACCGGGTGTGTGTTGTGGACCGGAATTCCGATTCATAAACGCGAGCGCGCGCGTGGCATGACAACCAGCGAGTTGGACAATAAAGATTGTGCCCTATTGAACGCATTTTCGCTAAACTGCGAGCGTCGTGTGAACTTATAAAGTGGATTAGTTTTGTGATAACGACTCAAATGCACTACAAGCTTGGTGGCAGTAACACTGAGTCCAAAATGTTAGTTTCAGATCATGAATATAGGTTGTGTTTCTGTCAACGCCGTACGTAGCGAAGCGATTAAATACCGAGCCAGACTGCCAATATAATTGAACAGAGAAGTCAGAAACAGTTTTTTGTATAATTTGTCTTTCGAGCACATTTCGCCGCATCTGATCAGGCACATACTGCAATCTGCGAGTTTATATAGCAAAATTCAATGTCGGACTCAAGTCAAAATGTGACAAGTCACAAGGAACCGGCGTCATCGATCGCTCGACACTTGTTGACATTGTCGACCCCAAATTGAACCTGGAGAAGGCGTTTCGGATACGTTACGCAACAAAAAATCGAAGGCTTCTCCGGTTCGCGGAGGCGGTAGCAATTAACAATTGAATACACCTCTGCTGACTTGTTCACCAGTTCCAGACCGCCCTGGTAACTGGTACATTGACGTGTGATTGTGTGGTTGTTGATTTTGTTGTTTAGCTTCACAATGCCCATTGAACTTTGCTATATAAACCCATAGACTGCAGTATGTACCTGATGAGATGCAGCGAAATGTGCTCGAGAGATACATTGTGCAAAAACTGTTTCTGACTTCTCTGTTCAAATTTGTTACGGGAAAAGGTTGTTTTGCTTTGCTAATATATTGTTGTCGGGGTTGATCAATATGGTGGCAATACAGCAATCTAAACATCAGTGGGAGCCTGTAAACAGAAGTGTAAAAACTGACTGGGCGGAAGCATTCAAAAGTTGATAAGCCCACCTCGAAACGGAGCTAAATATTTGAAATTAGAGACCTGCTGATTAGAGGGAATCCGAGCAAGTAGTATTCATTGAGAACTAATTGGCAGAATATGTCAAAAACCAAGCTATTCAGGCGCCCACACACCAACGATGTCCGTTTTCCGAGACATCCGTCGGTCTGGTTAGTTAGTGTGGCACTCGATGGAACAAGGACAGAGAACATACACACTGATTATCACATCAAACGGATTCAACGACAAAGTATGGCCTTGGAAACACCGTTCGCATTATATATGTCACAGCGCCAACCCCAGCTAGCAAGCGTACGCACAAAAGAGAAGACATCAAACGACGCAGAGTGCAAGGTGGTGTAAACCTCTCGGTCTGACAGAGGAACGACCAAAGTTCCGGTTAGCGAAAATGCATAAACAAATATGGCCACGACTGTGATGATCAGGTCATCGATAAGTCGAGTAAACCCGGTCAGCAGACGGGTAACACTTTCACATAACTGGCGTAACCAGTGACCTAGCAGAAAGTTGAAATGAACACTAGGCGGAACTATTTTCAGTCACATGAAGAACAGTATCAACTTGGAGAAGTGCTAACTGGTAACCTATTTGCATCAAGCATTGTTTTGGTGTAAATACACACGCTACACAGAGGGAAACAAGTTAGAGAGAACATTCTAATGTCAACTCGGTTTCGCGTTTAAACCACGAACTGCGAATATTTGTGTTCCGATAGAATTTGTGTGCCACTTGGTGAAAGATTATGCAAACATAGATGTGATGAGAATGTGGATAGCAGATGCCGTTTTTACGGAGTCAAGACGCTAAATTCAGAAAACATGATGGTCTCGACGTTTCCAATGAGAGTTAACTCAAGTTTGGATTCATTTAATCAAGTTGGCCCGAACTACTTCAGTATCGTCATTGTGAAAAAGTTAGACTACAGAAAAGCGACACGACTCGCCATTACAATTAAGTGAAGTACATAGCAAGGTCGAGCGTTCAATGAGTACTGGGGCGCTAACATTGATAATAAGATGAAGACAACGATGTGAACTTCATTACAGCCTGCTGTCAACTTCGAAACCGGAGGGATCAAGTGAATAAAAAAAGATAATTTCTCAAACAAATTCTCTACTATTTATGAGTAAGCAAGACATCACTCAGAAGGCTTAAATAATCCTGTGACTTCGATTTGACAGAAAAATGCCAATTATAGGCTACTCGACTGAAGTTGATAGAATAGTTACTGTACAGTTTCCCGGCAACCTACCCTTTACTTTCAAGCGGATGTAACTAAGCATTTATAACACAGACAGCCTTTGCTCTATTCGATGAGCAGTGTTACCAGTGTTGTCGGAGGTTGTGCCTCACTTTTGTTTTCAGTCCGTTGCATTCTGCAATCGCCTCAATTTCCGACAGCCAACCTTCCACATCTCCATCCGCGAATGGGCTGGACCACAAGCAAGGCTGTCAATGTTGTGGTTGTAGTTCACGAACACGCACCAGTGTAGCAAAAAAACCGTTTTTTATTGTGCAACTCGTTCGTTGTGGGCTTTTGGACATACCTGATCGCCGTGTTGAAGTGTTCCACCGAGTGTTGTAATACACACACGCACCACAATGGCATTGTGTGGTGTTATAATATTGTTTCATTCCCGAATAAATCTCTTAAGTGATAACTCGCCAATACAACAATCAATGAGCCGTTTGACTTGCATGAAACAGTTTTTTAACGTCCGGGTGTGTCCAATCTGGAACAAGCTACCACAGACTGTCGTATCGGTGTAATTGGTAGTTAAATTCAAAGCACAAACCCTCACATAAAATTTGGGACATCAAACCTGATCATCAAAATCATTGCGGTAGACTGAAGACACTCTTAACCTTTTAATGTTGATGTTGCCAAGCTCTTGTCTGCAATAATGTTACAATACGATTATTGTATGTTGAAAATAGGTTTTTAATCTGCTAACTAATCCTGACATTCTGTTCTGCAGTTTTTCCACTGCTGACTCTTTAAAACTGAAACGATTCTCCGATTTGTGTTTCTTTCAAACCATTCAAACACAATGTTCATATGTATACAAGCATTCTCAGCTTTTTCTAATCTGTAAAAGTCAACAAGTATTCATTCAGCACATCCGTGAGCCATCAGTAAACGGACACTGACTACACATCTCCTTCTCAATATCAGTAGTGCATCAAAACCGCTCAATTTTTTAACAATGAAAATAATCGTTTCTCATTCATTTGCATGTGTCAAATGCCTTTCTACCCACAGTGACAGCTGTCAAGCGACTGTTAATGAATAAACCTGTACACATGTGTAGTATTTAGCCTGATGATAGAACATCAAAATCAAGTTTGTATTTTTTTCATACGTTTTTCCTGGGCACACTCAAGGTATCCGGCATGTGTGGTTGGATGACAGTGTATTTATGTAAAGTGCATGAAGACTAACACATGAAAAAATGGAAGTCACATTCCATTTTACAGAGCTATAACTGGCTTCTTGGATTAAAGTGTCGCGTACATATTCACTTGAGCCCGAAATAAACAGACGACATAAGATGAATAATAACACCTCAAAATCGAACGATTACAAATGTTTGGAAATAAATGTACGTATTTTGTAAGTGTAAGTGCATACAAAATGCCTATTACCCGTAAAAAATAAACGAGATATGCAAAAACATCTGGTGTATGTATAAAACGGAAATGTATAACATTAAGTGGTTATGGCATTCAATACACTGTATACTTCCGGTTAAAGTGAATAGAGCACAAAAAACACATCAGACATGTTTGTGCTACGACGTCTCTTGAATGCGCATCATGAGTTTTTTTTTTTTTTTTTTTTTTTGGTTTTTTTTTGTTTTTTTTTCTATGTTGTGGGGGGGGGGAGGGGGAGGGGGGGGGGGGGGGGAAGAGGGGGAGGGAAAAAGAAAAAAAAAAAAAAAAAAAAAACTCCCAAAAAGGACCACCCCCCCCCCTTTTTTTGGGGGGGGGGGGAAAAAACAGATAAAAAAAAAAAAACCCCCCCGGGGGGGGTTTTTTTTACTTATTTTTTTTCTTTTGGGGGGGGGGGGGGGGGAAAAAGACAAGAAAATAAGCCCTTTTTGTTTTTTTGGGAGAAGAAAAAATGAATCTTAAAATAAAAATGGTATTGAAAAAAAAGAAAAAAAAGAATAAAAGGAAAACCCCAAAAAAAATTTTTTTGTCTTTTTTTTTGACCACCACACCCACAACAACCAACGATGTGCTTTTGAAAAAAGCACGACTTGATCGTCACGCTTCGTTTGTTTCGGTTTTCATATTCAAAGCGAAAGACTAGACAGGATCAGACCAATTTGAATAACTTCCTGTCATATGGAACATAGTCATTGTTTAGGAAAACTTCCGGTTTTTTTGAGGATTTTGACTCAATTTAGTAGAGCTTGATTATATATTGCAACTGGAAAAGTTGCACCAAGTCGTTCGCGGCGGATTAGTAATCAAACTGGAGAAATTGGCATTGCATCCTACATCGACGATGACCCAAACTTGCCAAAGAATCGGGAGTAAGGGCGTTGACGATCAAATATGTCGGTCCTATCTGGACCGGACTGATTGATCGATTAAATGCCGAAAAAGCGAAGGTACCCCGAGTTGGAGAAACCTAGCCAGTTGGCTCAAATCAGCGATATAAGAGTGAAAAGCTAACAGCATTTGTCCCAACTGATTAACTCCGTCCTCCATTTCATATAGCGAGCGCATAGCATTGATAAAAAATGCGTGAGATCACGTTGGCTAACCGATTGGCCCGGTTGGCATTCGGGTACAGGTGTCTCGCTGGCAGTTTAATGCCCTTGCAGTAAACAACCGTAGAACTATGCGATGACTCCAAGCTAGAAAAGTCAATCTTAGCTAGCTAATTTTCGAAACAAACACGTCTAGATAGATCAGTAAGGTATATACTTGCCCATCCTTCCCAAGAGGTTAAATTTCAATAATAGTACTGATAATAATATTAAAACGCAGCACCAAAGGTGCGCATTTTCTACACAGATGTCACAGGTATGGTCGGCAGATAACAGTTCTCAAGTTAGAACTCAACAAACAAGGCTTATTCATTTATGAACAAACAAATCACCAAAAATATCTCAAAACTGAGAGTGATGTCGCTTTGATTCCAGTTCAACTACGTTTCAGCATAATATAAGTGTCTTTGAAGAATGTTGGCAAGAGTAATCCGTACTAGACTTTGGTCATAAAGACTACCAACAATTGGAAAAAAATCAGACTTCAGTAACGAATTAAGAGGGACCTGATCTAACTGGTAAACGAAAACCGTAGATGATGTCAGTGTTGGAGTATTTTCCGGGCTGATTGTTTGACGTGTAAACGTTTAGTCATCATGTTAGATGACATCATCAGTGCGAATTCGTATGGTGACGAAACGTTTGTAAGCTAAACAACTCTACACCAACCACATTCATATCACGAACCATAAATGTTTCAAACAATTGAGGCGATTTTCAGATTGTGCATCGTACATGTCGCACAGAAGCGTCAACCCTTATTTCCTATGAAACTATATGGGACACACCCTATTGTACAGGGTTACAAAGAAAGAAAAGCGTACAACAAAATACATTATGATAATGAGACAGATAAAGAAACCTGCCACCGCACATGACTTGGGAAATTTTCGATGTTTGTTTTGTATGCCGTTAGTTGAAGAAGGCTAAGATAAACAGACTTGCATTCCTGCACTGGTTTTGGCTTGTACCCATATTCTCTAGATGATGACCAGCGATAATTAACATAGTTTGGGCCGTGTAAAACCAATAGAGATCAAAGTTGCTATCAACTTACTCATGCCTTTAACCTAAGTCATGGGATGTCCACTGTAATGTTTTTGGAACCGCAATCAGAGAGCACAAACAAGGCGCGACATGGTAGGCGTTGGACAGACAGGCGTAAGATGTATCCGAACCATCTTAACTGATTAAATGAAGTCACTTCGCAAAACGAAAGGTCATCAGCCTTACTTTCACTACAGCTCGGTTGTTTGTTTGCAAGGTGTAGGCGCCTTGATGTTGTATGTTTGAATATAGACGTAGCTATTTTTAGTAGTTAGGTCCCCTTCCCCTCCCTTCTTTTTTCTTCTCTCTTCCTATATAGGGTTTTTTTTTCCTTCGTGGTTGTGTGGCAGTTAAGCATCAGTGTGAACCACTGATGTATTGCTGTCTATGATGATGATGATTCTTCAACACATATAACCGAGGTTCATCATTGCCCAATGTCACCACATATGGGCAAAGCTTTGCAGACAACATTTGCCAAAGACCTATAACAAACGAATAGCACCGACGTGGATGTATACTAAGTTGGAAAATGACAACCGGGGGCGTTAGATGAACAGAAAACGTAATTTTTGACGAAATCCAGAGTACCATTGTCTAAGGCAAGTGCAGAACATGGGCTCATTCCAGTTCTGAAGGCGTACTTAACATACAGGTTACACAGAGCGCATATCACATCGTGAGAGCCTTAATAATCAAGTGACCGAACGCTCCTAGGATTACCTGAGTGTCACAAACAAGGCGGTACCATTACAACAGCCTAAGTATACCGCTCTGTCTCTTGAAACAAGTTCAAGGTCAACAGTGGCGAGAACAACCAAATTTTTGCTCAGAATGCAGTCGATTGTGAAGATAAAGAAAACAGGAGTAAAGTGATAATCTTGTCGCACACTATCTAGGACAACAATACGAAAGTGTGCTATAAAAAATGGCGTGCATGCATCTAGAAGCACTTCAGCTCTTCCAATTGATCTTGTGTTCATCATAGTGTGATAAGTGACCAAGTCGGAGACAGCGTTAGAATGAGTGTTCGCCGACACTGGGTCAAGGTATTTTTTTTCACTGTGGCGGTTGGGGGATGAGATCGAATTCACCGCGGATGGGAAGCGGAACAACATGAGAGATCGATCGGAGGGGTCATCAGTTAGGCCGAGAAGTCGGCTACTATGTCGAGGGATTAGACAAAAGCAAGATCATCATGGTTCTATAACGCAAATGTCATCTGGCTATGATGTTTGCATCTGAACATGTTGATAGTATGATCAGCTTGTTGCGTTGTAGGACTGAATTCTCCTGGCCATAAATGTGAGCACACCAGCGAGTTGGGAACGTGCATTTGGTCAATAGAAAATAGATATATTTATTGAGATGACCTGTGGTTCGTTACAATAGTGTGTCGGCCACTATAATCATCATTCTGTTTCAGGCTTCATGCTCAGCTGTCCTCTATCTTCAGTTTGTCGTCAGCGCTTGTTGATAGGTCGACTGTAAGTTCCAAGGGATACAACCTCATTCTCCTCTGCTGTTGTTGCATTTCCAACTTATAATAATCTGAGAGAGAGACAGAAGAGAATTGCATGTACTCGGTGGCAATCAACCACGTTATCTGTCTTAGGTGAAACACGAGTCGTGATTGTGTAATTTTGCACCTGTCTTTAACAACCACTTTGTTTTACTAATATCTCTAGATCCATTGGAGCAGTACCGATAAATGTCATTGTGTACATCGCTCCATGAGCTTGTTATGCCTTGTCAAAGGAATTGGTTCAAAGTCACTATCTACGCACTCTTATATCACTATCTACGGCCTACGGAGCGAGATAAGCAAGGTGGATCACATCGATCATATGCATAACGTAATATCTGACAAATTGTTGAATTACGTCGGCTTTGATCTGCAACAATGGTAACAGTTAGAATCAGTTTATTCATACGCGGTTAAATCATTTGTAGTTCTTTATGAACATCGCTCATCTTCGGTCGATCATACCAAGCTGAATAGAATTGGCAGACGGTGATGGATGTGATCTATCCTGTACATCTCATTATAGTGAACACAAATGTGTGTGAGGATAGTTACAACGATCATAAAAAACCGACTCAACAATGAGATAACTTATTGCGTCTGGACATTTTTCTTACAAGGATGTTCGTTATAACAGCGTTCTGTTGTGCCCGATTGCATAATCTCGTTAGCACTGAACACATTTCGCAAATAAAAACAGCATGCAATGAGATATAGTTTTGTCACCGCGGATGGTTAGAATAAAATCAGAAACTTACACAGTCCAATGGTACGGAGGAAATGAAGGAAATCCACAGCCAATTTATCTGGACATTCTTCCATCACCATACCGGTGCAATCAGGGATCTATACGGATATAAACAAAGATAAACGATAGCAAAACGTACAAATTTCGACCGACTGGTATACATGACCAATCGTACGTGAAATGTGGAACATACGTGGTGTGGAAAGTTTAGCAAAACGACAAACCAGACAATACGTAAGTTCAACTGCAAACGCAAATAATGGTGACCTGATTAAACACACCAAACATGAAAGAGAAAGCCGACCATCACATACAAATGCCGGAACGGACAAGGCTGACTTGTACCTTACAAAACACTGAATCGAACCCTATAAAGGCCTAGCTAACACGTCCACGAAATGAACGGGTAGCCCAGTCACCCACCTCGCCCAGTCACGTGAAGTAGGAATCACACGAGACAAAACTGTGTATGCAATGCGGCTAACGGGGCAAAAAAAGTCAAGACATTGAATACAGAACGACATAAACCAGTGTAATCCATCGCACACATGCAGTGTGTGTTGTCATTTGGTTATGTCCTGCCACTAATTTGGTTAACACTGGTTGACACAGTTGCTGTGACCCTTCTTTACAAGAAGTTTCCTGCCTCCATACGCTTTGATAATGCGCATAACAAGCCATGGATATACAACCATTAACTCTCTAGCTTCCCACTGTATATCTTTCAGTAATTGCCGGGGCCTAGTGTCAGAGATATCGTCAGTAACAGCTGTACGAGAAACCTTTTAATCCGGTGTTAATTTATGGCTAATCAGAGAACGAAATACTGACCGTTAGAAATTGTGTTCGCCTTGGATCCATATGTCCGTTCATATCAGCAAGCGCACGGCACAAGTCGGGCGCCTGGTCGCCCGTAACTAAACACACATCTGTCCGAATCACCGTGGGCTCAGACTCGTGGTCAACAGATGGAGTAGCATCCGGCATACTCGGACCGATTGGACGCACCAAAGGCAATGCGGTCCGTTCCATGAAGGCTTGAATATAGCCGGCCAGGTTAAACGGATTCAGGCTTCTTGCCAACTGATGATATAATTGGACTACATCCTCATTCTCGGCTTTACCCTAAAATCAACGAAACAGGACATTCACGGAGAGAGGTAGGGTTTTACGGCAACAGTCATGTCAAGTAAGTTTTCTGTGTACATTTAAACTGCAGCGCATTAGGGTATATATATATATATATATATATATATATATATATATATATATAAAGTTATGAATATGAACGGTACTCAAGAATATTCAGATCATAATCATGGCGATGTAGGTTTCCAGGGTAACTCTTTTTCGGAACGAATCGAGGATGACTGAACAGAAATCGCTGCTGAAAACCAGTAAACATACAATCGTTGGGAATCAAACAGAGACTCAAAGGTAATTTCGAACATTCACTCTACCCCATTTTATTTTCCAATTAACACAGAACATCGTATATCATGACAGTAGACAGTTTACTCTTGATGAGTTGGTGAGGAAAATTGGCTGCGAAAAAAACTATACCATCCACATTACCTACATCTTCCGAACACAGACGAGACGTATGAATCAACTGTTTCATTGCGCGACATGAGCATATGCCACTCTGAGAGCTCACAAAGGTCCAAATGTGTGCACCGCGTGGACGGATCAATAAGCAAGGGATGAATAAACAGACATCTTGAGTTCACATACAACAGCCAGTGAAAGTGGATCGTTTCTAATGGGGCCAGACCATCGGAAGTAACTTTTGGCGAGATCGATGAGCCATTATTTCGGATTTTGTAAAAGTGTGTTTCAGCGAACGGCAGTTAGCTAAACTACTCCAGAGGTCACAATATAGTGTCGTTCTCTTCCTGAGAGATCCATCTCCACACTGCTACATCAGTTCCAGGGATAAGGACCGCAAATGTTTCTGGACCCGAAGTAGTCTCCCTAGAGATTGTTGTAATACCATAACTGAAGTTAATGTGATGCAACGTTACTTTGTGGGTTTTTTTAGTTTGTCAATACTAAGAGTCAAATGAATCACAACTAGATTGGAAAACCATCTAGCATTGTTTGGATGCAAACGGTGACCCAACAATCAATAGTCTAGGCGATTCAAGGTAATCACTTTCAATCTCTTACTACGAAGCTTCCATAGACCAAACGAAAACAAGAGTGTTTTCTACTGAGCCCGTCGGAATTCGTCACCAGAGGCATATTACGACTTCAAATATCAACTGCTTTGAGTACTTCGGAGTAAAATAAACGGGTAGCATGACAACACGTCAGTTTCTAATTCATTATCCACAGTGCTGTATAGTGTTCAGCGTCGCTAATAAACAGTATGGTGCATGTCGAACGCATGGAGGCGAAAGAGCAGGTCTCTACGTCAGGAGGATCGCGATTGGAAAACGACAACTGTCTTGTAGCCGAGTTCCCAATGTTCCAGATGGTCGACGTACGTTTATCCAATCACTTGTTTATGCCAATTCATCATAAAAGCCGTTGGTAAACTGACCACATTTGGCCAATAGGTTTCTGTTTTTTGATTGGTTGATTGACAGACTCGTTACACCTGTGGTTAGCATAACATTCTTTTTAGCTCCATACTGAGTGGAATAAGCAATTGTACGCTCTCACGCCTCGCGTTCTGGTTTGACACGGTTGGTATGGTTAAAACATTTGAAACGCATAAACACATCGTTCGGGACTTGTCGTCAAGGTGGCTGGCGACGCAATATTGCCAAAAGATGCGCATACGTATTAGTCGTCCAAGACAGTGTTTATGTTCAGGGCTGTGTATTTCTATACACCTTGCAATGGATGCCTAGAAATAAATGTCTTCTCAGATCAAGCGTCTTTGGCGATCACAACAATCGGTGCCGTGACAAACCCAAAGAGGAAGAACCTTGGCCACAGATGTTCGAGCGCTCATGAAGGACTTCGAAGACGTGACCAACCGCAGGAGGCTGGTTGCCCTGCGGACGTTGGTGAACGGTTGGGAAAAGGCGGTGCTGGACACAGCGCGAGGAAGCCTAAGAAGAAGGAGTGAGGCGCCGCAAAAGAGATGCTGGTGGCTATATTTGACGGCCCGCGCGACCGCCAATGGGCAATTCAAGGCGGTCCGGCTTGAACAAGGAGCGGATCCCTCCGTGTTCGCCTCCACTTTGAAAGGAATGCTGTACAGGACACTACCCGAAATGAACGAAGAGTGCCAATGGCAGTTGCTAGGTGGAGTAGTTTATCGGAAGTCCTCCGATGACTGTACACGACGAAGTCGCATTTCTCAAGACACCCGATGGATGGACATTAATGAACACAAGAGTTATGTCCGTCGCCCGGCCGATGACAACCAGAATACGGAGAAATGCAGAAGGCAGTGGAGCAACTGGCAGTGAATATGGTTAAACTGAGAACATCGCGAAAGATATATAAAAACTAGAAAGCTGTTTCAGCTGTGGTAGAACAGGACGCTGACAATCGATGCTTTAGGAGGTATAAAAATGTAGAACTCCATTGCCGACCCTTTTGTTGGGCGGGTCAACATCAAGGAGTTAATTAGGGGAAGCGTACATACGTGTTTCGAGGCTGATGGATAGACAGATCAATGTGTGGTTAATACGGTGGCGGCTATTTCGTTGATTGATCGTGGAATAAAGTAAAACGTAGAACCGACATTGGTAATGATCAAAACAGTTCGAGGTCACAACCTGCCAATCGATAGTGTATCGGCAGTCAGATAGCGAAGTATTACAGGCTTTTTTGGGCCGGTCGACAAAACCAAGGGGAAAACGGAGCCGCGCGGGAGCGGCGAATTTTTATTCCAAGCTGCTTTTATTTGAGTTGTTTTCCGTGGGATTGACCTGAAATTCAAGAAGCTGTCGACCAGGTACGATTCTCTGGTACTCACGGGATGTCAACAGAAATTACGTCAACCAAACAGGTACGGCCAAAACTCCCATTTTCACACCTCCCTTACTTCAATCTACGATTGAGAAATAGGCTGTGATTCACACGAATGATGATGATCTGCGCGGTTTCTGCAACCGGATTGTACATGAAGTACCAACAACCGGGGCATTCCCAAAGAACGGACCCCGCAGAGTACCAATTCATATCGAAGAGGGAGTGAGAAGATTAACATAGGACACGTTTGATGAAGGCGTTG
This sequence comes from Paragonimus kellicotti, assembly GCA_014220965.1. Lineage (NCBI taxonomy): Eukaryota > Metazoa > Platyhelminthes > Trematoda > Plagiorchiida > Troglotrematidae > Paragonimus > Paragonimus kellicotti. The sequence continues at coordinate 13,986 of LOND01002424.1, forward strand.
TATGGTAAACAGAGATGAAACATTGGTATGCGGTAACACATAATCGAAACATCTCACACACCTAGAATCCTGTCTTAAAGCGAATTAAGCATTCTGAGCTTTGGATCGACGCAAACAAGCCACAAATCGAAAGGCCATCGATGGCGCTACAGGGACACAAAGTTTAGAAAAGTGAAATCAGGTCATTGTCAGAGAAAACAATCACTACAGAAGCCTTGGCTCCATACTCTAAGCACACGGTGAGGCAATTTCTGAGTAGAACGACGTATTAAGGTAGATTAGTGAAAATTTTTCATTCAATTATGTCACCATTGTGCGAACTCCTTTATGTGCACAAAAACTTTGAAGGGATCGACAACGCGTGAGGACGTTCACGCAGGAAATAGACCAGCAGCAACTGAAGCCAAAACTTCTGAATACAAATGGAACGTTCATTGAGGCGGCAGATGCCAGTAACCGTATCATTAGGGCAATACTCAAGCAGATGGAGTGAATAAACAAATGTCATCACAGTACCGACACTGACAAGACAGACGTATTTAACCATTAAAAAAATCAATGTTTTTGTTGTGACTGGATCTACGGCCTACGAGTGAGTAAACGGATAACAGAATAACGGTCAATGAAACGGCGGATAACAGCTCGACGAATAACGGTACTGAACCATGGAGTATGGAGTATACGCTGTCCAGCTAGTCTCTTCCCATCCAACCCATCCACCTGAGGTTACCTCATGAACACAGGAAAAAGACTTGGCCTACACACAGAGCTTCTTTATGTCGCTCAGCCCGAAGACAACATGGTCACAAACTTGCTCGTATTTATAGGGTTTGAGATTAGCAACAAAGCAAAGCGGAAAAGAATGGACTAAACAAAAATCCAGACAGTTCAGTCTAGGCGTGTAGTCGGGATGACAACAACAGTTGTCACGACGGCTGAGGACGATCGTGGAGACCGGAGAAGTACACGACTATAGCAACGGTGAAGGTCACTGACAAGTGTACTTAGTTAGTCTTCTCGTTATACAATATGTTCGGGGAACTGGCGACTTGCCCGAGAGTTTTGCAATCGTCTGTGCACTGGACAAGTAGAAGCCGCATATGTAGGGCCGACAGTTTCACGTGGAGATGCACCATAAACCTTGAGGAGGCACTTAAGATGCAAATTAACCCGATGGGTATTGTGTTTACAGGGATATGGTTTTACGACCGATCATGTGCCTGGTGTCAACAACACAGTTGCTGACGTCTTCCTCAACCTCAGGTACGCAAGGAACTTTTAGAGGTAACAGCAGGACTCGCAAGCACTAGTGCCTTCAAAGCATCGAGACAAGATCATCCGAGAGGTTACTAATGCACCACCAGAGAATTACCCACTAAAAGAGGCAAAATGAAGTCTGAAAGCTTCACAGACACACACACGAGAAAAAACGGGTTGGCAGAAACATTACGTTCAACCAAAGGGATACGGTTACAGATCGAAATCACGGGAACACAGGTGTTAGTAGGCCGAGCTCAAGAAAAGTTCTATCTAAATGGAAAGGTCCGTAAGTGGCGCTTTTCAGACGCGGCTCGGTATAAACGATCGAGCGAAACGAAATGAGTATGCGGCCCCAAATTTACAAAGTTGTATGATATACCGGCAAGACAAACCAGAAACGGTTAATCGTGTCAAGAGACAATATTACGTAGGTGAGAAAGAATTCGTCAGCGGAAGACGAGGTGAAAAAAAGCACAGAATTGAGATATATTGCATGATGTACAGCGTCGCTAATAGTTAGTATGGCACGAGTCAAATGCGCGGAAACTGAAGAGCAAGCCTCAACATCAGAAGGATCGTGGCCTAGAGGTGACGATTGGTAACGTGCACATGCACTGCGTGAGACTTGAAAACAAGCGGACAGATGATAGATTGCTACCAACAGATGTGGATACAGGTCAGCAGCGAAAAATAGTGTTTGTGCCCGTGGTCTTTCGAAGTCACAACAATACTGAACGCCAATGAACAGGATGCATAAAATAGAGCATGACTGGTTCACAGTCGATAGACGAAGTTGCTACAAATTGTACAACTTTCTCTACTGATTTTCGGTAGTTCTTATTAAGGCCTCGTTGTATTCGGCAAAAAATTGTGATACCGTTTCGCAGAAAATATATGGAGCCGTCCAGAATTGGTAACATTTAAAGTGGTGACATACACGAAGATTCGAATTCAGTAACAACTTCCTAAGCACGCTTTTTAGTGTTATCAGCTCAGTTACGTGATTCATCTTCTTGGTTGCTCTATAATAAGCATACAGGAGAAAAATGTAGTTTGTTATGTGCAGCACGTGACAAACCGAAATCGGTGTACTCTTCCGGTGTTTGACCCTTGGCAAGTACAGAACCTGGAGATTGAAAAGCCAGTCGTTTGCTTAACTGAACACTGTTATAGCGCAACTTACCAGCAATATTCGCAGCTATGCGGCTCAAGTAAGTTCAGAACCTAGGAAAAGTTTTGTCATAGTACACATGCAAAAAACACGCGTATCGTTTCAACTCGACAGTTCTAAGTGCTCTTCATTGTTGGTTGAACTATATGTTTTGAATAAACGTGATAGAGTGCATGTATCATCGTACAAACAGTGCAGTTTATTAGTTTAATGATCGAAACTAGCGCAGGTGGTGAATATACACATAGACTAGAAGTGGACAACTCGAATGTGGTTGTTGTTCACAAAAAATGAAAATCAATGAAAAATTTAGGGGATTGAACCGGAGTAATTTTCGTTTAGAGGGAACTACCACATTAGGGAAACAAATACAGTGAAAAATAACCTGAATATCTGAACTCACATAGCCAAACCAATGTGTATCCAGCTGTTCCAATAGATTATCTGTCAAATAACCCTGTTGTAAATAGGGTAGATCCCACCAACGACAACGGAATCGTTGAAAGTAGGTATGTGTTGTGGCCGTCGGATTTAGGAGAAACAGACCAAGCACATTGTCCGGGTTGTGCAACTGAATGTGTGGTACATTAGCATAAAGCAGAAGAAAAAGAGCCACAATATGCATAAGACGATTTGCAAGTTACTGTACTTTAAAGCGAGCAGTAAATAGTCAAAAACGAATAACAGGAGGGTAAGAAAACCTATTGGGAACAGTGACTAACACAGGGGTAGAGAGAGAGAAGCGGTAAATCACGATGTTTTAACCAATAACTTAGACGATTAGACCACATCGTTCAATCATTCGATTAATCCGTTCGAATTTTATTCTGCGTGATATAACTTTATCGGTAAAAGTTCGGACTACGACCATATTGCTCAACAGACCTTCCGATGGATGGAAATTTATCCGTCAATACCATTACACGTTCAACGATAGCAAATT
>LOND01002424.1:58107-73045 GCA_014220965.1 Paragonimus kellicotti
CACAAGCCCTGATGAACAGTGCTCAGAATAGTCGGGAAAACAATCGCAAAACAGGTGATTGTAGTTGTAGAGTAGATGGTAAGGAAACGGTGAATCAAAACGGAAACGACATCCGGTCGACAGTGACAGCACGTGTTTGTGGAACTGGGACACTTATACACGTGAGGATAATAATTGACACTCAGTCTATCCTCACACCTGTCAGCCAATGAAGCATACACAATAATATATTGTAGAGAAAAGTGACAAAGAGGACTCACTCGAAAACCACGTTCGGGGCGTTCTCATGATGTCCAGGAGCGCAAATATGATAGACGGTGAAATGTTTGGCGATTACGATCATCTCCGGGTGATTGAAAAAGCCAAGAAATGAGGTGTCTAGCAAGGGACGAGGACGAATTATGCGAACAAATAAGTAAGCTTGGGGAGAAACAATGATACGATAGCTATTCACGTCATTCAGCCAAACGGTAAGACACAACTACTGGGCCGCCTATTCAGTGCTATCCTATCGCATTACATCGCCTTATTAAGTTCTCATTCACACTAGACCAACTAGATGTTTACCGCCCTCATGTTCATCGTCTGAAATGTCCGTTAATCTTAAACATCCTAAACATCAACAGGCCCCGTAATCGTGTCATAGATATGTCTGAATTGGAATCTATCGTATCGTAGTCTATTTGTTTCACTCGTCATTCATTTGTTCTAGGGAATCAACACATATCGTTTCAGAAACACGATAACCTTCAAGAAGCATGATAACCTTTCAGATCCAAACAACCATCATCTCACATGTTTAGGACCAACTGAAAGAAAGCTATAAAACCATGGGCCGTTAAACATATGTGACAATGACGATGAGCCATTTGGATAACATCGGCATGCAATTTCATATCAACACTTGGTGTTACTCGAGTACTGTCATCTGTCATGAACTCTCCTGAAGAAAGCGAATACGACACAGTTGAGGAAGCATCTGGAACAATTTAGATTCAATATTCACCACGGCAGAAATGTTGCCTGTCCTCTTTCTCTAAACCTTTATAACCAAGAAGCGAGCTTCGGTGTACTATAAAACAAAAACAGGCCTCGTTGTTGTCAAAGTTAGAGCGCCTGCGAATAGGGACAGTCCTTTGGGACGCACTCACGATTTGTGCCAATGTCGTGATATGTGACGAGAGCAGTCTTGTTTTTGGACGGTTGCACATAAACACGTTGAGAAATGCCCGACGAGGTAAGTATCTCGTGTTCCTGAAACAAAAACAGGGAAAGAAAGGACGGGATAGAAAGTGTGAAGCGGTTCACCTTCGTTTAAAATGATCAGTTGAGAAGTGCTAACACAATCGAAACACCACAAGCAATATGCAAAGGATACGCATTGGCTTCAGCCAAGCAAGAAAAAAATTTCAAACACAATTCCCCTAAGTATGTGCAAAGTATCCAACGGAATCGCGGGACGCCGTAGTTAGAGTGAGCGTAAGGGCACACAACAGCCTGTCCGCGATTTCATCCTCGTAAATGTAAACAGACCAAGCGATAAGTTACCCACTCATCTGACATCTTTACACAACGGTCATCGGGTCCGGTTTGCTTCAAAACAAAGTGTGATTGGAGTACTTGCATCCAGCTAGCTGAGCCACAAAGTCGCCACAGTAGGCCATCGTTATCAATAAGCAACTTTAAAATAAGGTAAAATAGACGGGTAGCTGAGAGGTTAAACTGTTGTTGTGTTAGATCTGCTACCACACGTTCTTGTGTGCAAGTTATCTAGTGGCGAAAACAACTGAATCTGGTGCAGAAAGCCTTTATCCACAATCCGAAAATTGCTTACGTACTTCCAGCTGAGAAACGCTCCGACTTAGTACGGAACACGTATCGAAATCTTCTTTAGGGAATGAAGTTCCATTAGGCGATAGATTTGGGCTTGAATGAGACCCACGATGACTTATAATGTTCGTGTCACCGTCTTGGAAACTGACAAGAGGAATTTCCATTGGGTCTTGTTCAATGAGGTCCTGAAGTTAGAGGAAGGAGCACTTGCAGAAAGGCAGAACAGAATTTCAAATAAGAAAGCAAATATACACGGCAGAAATGTTGACGTTCTACAACATTATTAATAGGTGTCCAGAAGAAAATAACAGTATAACGAACTACAACTGACGTTTCAGAACGGCAAGCAACCAGCAATTTTGCAAAAAGGGAAGTTACGCACACGTCAATGAAAAGTAATATCAAGTGGATCGAGGATGCCACGAGGATGCGACGATGAGAGAAGAAAGTACCTCCAAGTGAAACAGTAGTGAGAACAAGTAAGAAATCACCAGAATATCAGAAGAAGGTGAAATCAAATATTCAACCTCATGCTATTCTAGAAATTACCGACGGAAGACGTTTATCAAGTCTGTATTTGGATTCGTTTGTCGTTGCGGCTAAAACCACCTCCCCCGACAACTTAGTCCGAGCGGGACATCACCAGAACAACAATTGTGAGGTGCCACTCACGCCAGGGAGATGCAAGATTGGCAGTACAGGTACACAGCGGCTCACCGAAACTAGTCAAACCTTTTAGCAGATCAAAGGTTGACTAGATCACCATTTCGGCGTCTTCTCACTATAATGAACAAATCTAGACTCCTAGAAGTGCTAAGATAGTTCATACTCTTAATTTTCAGAGTATTGTGAATCCGCGTTGCACTTGTTCTAATACACGTATAGTCCTAACGAAGTGAATGGTTTATGATCTGAGGAGGAGAAATGAGGATACCGGTGCATTGTTTAACGGATAATGGAACGACTTCGCAACGCCACTAAAGACGAAGACTGAAAAGCCCATCATGTGATTTTTTCATCACCATGGACACCCTATCAGCAATATCGCAGGCTAGCAAGTAGATCAAACGATTGATGATCTCAAACGGTCTGCACGCAATAGCAAAAACAGACTAAGGTCTAACCCAAGCTTGTGAAAACACTTTAAAAGCTGCAGGTAGAATGTGCATACTATACAGACCAGCTACATCACTCAACCAACTTAAAGCCGTTGCAATGTTATTCGCATGCTCAACATTGGTTGGCTTACCAAGTGGCAGAATCTTTACTCCAAGACCACTAGGACCTTGAAGCGATCTATCGGATGTCTCATTCATAACATAATCGAGTGGAAAGGGGATAATAAGATATCCCTAAAGAACACCATTTGAAGTGGAGAACGTTCGGAATAGTTGTCCATAAGTGTGTACCTCTCACTCACAGAAGACACAATGATTCCAACAAACTGACATATTTTACTAGGACTTTCTCACGAAGGTGGTCACGGAGGACATATAGGACAATCGAATCAACAGCAGTCTATAGGTCCAACAACACCCTAGTCGCTGATTGGGAAAAAGAATGGCGATGCTCCCGTGTTTGTCACAAGGTTAGGGTAGGATCGGTACGAGCGCAATTAAGTTGAAAGCCTGCCGGTTCGAGTATTTTGTTCTGTCTCTTACAAACCACCGGCAGTATACGATTCACGAATAGCACGGGTATGATAAAGACAAAGCTAAAGCTTCTGTTGTTACATAAAGTTCCAGCACCTTTTTAAGGACGGCAACGACCGTCCATAGGTCTCAACTACGGAGTAGTTTTTCAGTTTCCCATACGGAACGGAGAATTTTGGCCAGATCAGACGTCAATCTCAGTATTATCGCGATCCGGACAGTCCAGGAGTGGAGCTTCACTCTGTTCTAATAAGTTAAGTTTCAAAACCATCTTAATTACGGATAGATCGCTGAGACCCTCATAAGTGGGTACACCAACTCCATCGCCCACAGGCGAATGAACAAGCTCACGCCAGTTGAACCGTTCACTTGTCGAGTCGTCACAACAAATGGGAAATCTGCGAGCCATCTTTCTTACACATGATCTCACTAACATCATATAAACAAACGATGTAGTCGAGGAAAGCAGCACCTACCTCCACGGTAAGGATAAATTTTTCAGCTTCACACTCGTTACGCGGACACGTGGTAACTTAATGTTCCAACACATGATTGTCTTTGTCGTTGTTAGAGTCGGGAGAATCAGAAAACGCCTTTTCATAGATGTTATCGAATCGACAATGATCCACTTTTGTAGCATCCGCGGCGCTCTTTTGGACGGAACTTTCCGCCACAGGCTCGTATAACCTGATATTTCTACCCAGTGCTCATATCGTCCATACCGCAATTACAGCCTAGGTGGTCTGTTCGACCAACGTTTCGTGCACCATCGTCAACCAAATGTAAATTAGCAATCACACGTTTGCAGGCAGGGGACCTCTGTTCAAATAATAAAACAGAGTAGGCACGAACTGAGACATAATCCCCATCTCCAATGATGTGAAACCACCGGTAAATGAGCATCATATGGTTGATTTTGCATTCATGGTTAGGCCTCCGTGCGACATATTGTCTTTTTTTTGTTAAAATGGGCAGTTCGACGAACACTGTGAGATACACATGAATGCGACAGCTGATTACAACTGCCAGTGTGTCGCGCCCGGACACAAAACATACCACCCAGCCAACACTCCTCCGAAATAAGACGATCAAATTGTGTATTTAAATAAATAAAAAGTACAATGATGTTCGACACCAAAAAGGTGTCGCAGAAGAGGCTTTTCAACGCATCCGAACCGTTGTTTCTCAGGGCACATAAATATGAGAACAAAACATCTTTCTTCTGTCCAAGGTAGTTTGGCCGATGCACTAAATCTAACGCCACGTATATGATCGTTAATAGGCATCCAATTGGACAAGTCTAATTCTACCTCAGCTAGACCTCAAGATTCGTACCCATCTTCACTAGAGACTCTAGGAAAAAATTACTGATTCGTAGCACTATCCAAGATCATAGAAAAACGAGTGTTTACGCTGCGGTCGTAAGTACGCGTTTCGGAGGCATAGTGCATATCGAGTTTCAGACTACATAAGAAAGGGGGGCCGGACTATCCGCCGAAGCATGCTAACAATAGAAACGCCAGTTTAACCGTTATACTAGCGCGGATAAATGAAAATTAGAAGCAAAGGAAGGAGAAAATGAAGCAGTTTGGTCTGTCGAAGCAACCATATGTACTACCTGGTCCGTTATACTGCAGAAGATAATTGACATGATGATTCTGTCTGGAGGCCCCTGGCACAATAAGTTGGTATGCGTAGCAGTCGGATATAAGGTTTGTTCAAAGGAATTCACTCACGACCAACAAATAATAAATCCGAGTTATTTGACGATGAAAGACTAGTCCAACCGGACAACGTAATGACTAAAACATTGATGTCCGATTTCGAGTATCGCCATACACAGCAGCTGTGTTCAAATCTACGATGAGCCTCCTAGGAATACTGAGTCAGTACTTCCTCCAACTCTCTTTTTATCTACGGCGGAAATCGCACTAAAACTATAGAAATAATTTTGCCGCATACTCCTCATTACTCAAGCACTCTCACGTAGTCAATAGTATGATATAAAACGATGGTGGATTGAAGAAATGTCAGCGATGCACTCCCAAGGAAACTCTGGAGCAAAACTCTCCCGCCCAGGTTGGTTTCTGGAAATTACAGTATATGATAAACAGAACTCCGTAGTTTCCATTGTCAGCTCAGTAAACAAGATCTACCAGTCTTGCATCTCCTTCTGCGAAACACATGCCACTAGCACTGTAATCCGCTGTACTCCTACAGAGCAGAACCAACTGAAGATTGAGCGTGATTAGTCTCCCATCCGACTTCTGTCCACAACGGTGTTAAGAGTAAAGAGCCACCATCCAGTTTTCCACTTTATCTACCGGCTCGGTAAAAACGAGAGTCCTTGAGAGGTATACTTCAAGTGTATACCATGTGTTATTCACTTTCCGGTTCCACCCAGAACTCATCCCCTTCATTCACTATGCTACAAGCATTCTCGTAAGCCAACCACAATTATAATCTTACTGTACTGCGGGGATCTCTGTATTGCTTATAAGAAAACAAAGTGCTGTAGAAATGTCTAGAATACACGATGAGCCCAGGAAACCTATTTACTGCGAATTCAAGGCAATACATGGCACCTTTCTCCATCCTGTAAAATTGTCAGCAGCTACGGTAATGTTTCCTCGCGCGGAAGTACGGAAGTGGTTGACAGCTATTGGCAACCTGGTCCCGCATGGTGAATTTTCGAACTCCGCCACCTACTCAATCGTGATATCCTATTAAGGATCACCTGAGCTAAAAAGCAAATCGACCTCGGCACATTGAATAAGCGGCTGGTCTTTCTGTAGACCTTTTGAACGAAGTTACAGTGTGTATCTATCCATTATACTACTACTTTTCATGTGGTAAAGTCAAAGGACTTATGAAGCCGCGATATTACCCACATATTTGACGGTTTACAGAGATTCTGAAGCTATGACTCGCTGTTCTACTGTATGTCAGAGAGACGTGAGAGTACTCTTAATAGATAAGTTATTTTCCGTCTGGTTCCCTTTTTAGTGCACTTAATTTTCTACTCAAAGCCCTTGATGCTGCGTTGGACGTTTACTTCGGCCTCAAAAACGTGTTTTATCTGTTACTCACATTATCATTTGAAGTTAAAACGCACATTTCTTGCAGACCAGAGGTCTTCGAGTGAGTACAAATCAAGAAGTGATTGGAGTGGAAACACCTAGCATTTCACCTCCAACGTGTGATATATCTCCTTAGTTTCTCCCGTAGTTCAATAGCACCTCACCATGGGTGGTGCATGCTCACGTCAAAATGCGGGTGTTCCGCATACGACAGCAGCTTGCACACAAAGTATGCTGCAGCATGTATCGCATGTATCGCGGCATCTTTTCCCACACATTTTTAACAAGCAAATGCTTATCTATCATGAAAACTGTTATCACTGACATCACACAAGTAGGTTTTTGGCAAGGCAGTGGAGTCACTTACTATGCGATGAGGAGTGCAACCATCCTTCAACACATTTAAATGTATTACTAAGTCAAAATCGTAACACTCAAGGAGCCTTATGCATTAAAATGAAGTCACTGAAGACAGAATTTCAGAGAGAGGAAGTTTGATAGCTGAATTCGGATAGCATAGCCTAGCTCTGATTTAAACGCTAGACAAACGTTCAGTAGCTCAGCAAAACTGTGAACGCTTCAGAAAACCACAAGAATCTTCGAAATCCTTGTTCCGAGGACAGTCGATTCATTCGGGATTTCTTCGACTGTATGAACTTAGCTTTAAGAACGTTTTTCTTCTAGGGAGATGTATACAGGAAATTACACAACTTAGTCCATTCAGCATCAATGATTCACATCACGGAGCGCTCACTATAGTGAGTACCAAGTATACTTGGTAAGATTCGAAGGGTTCACGGCGATGCCGAACATAATCACTGGTGTAAGCCTGGAATACGTAACACGTAGTGACACATGTGACGTCTAGTCTGTGTAATAGCAAACTGACTACAACGTAAATGAACAACAAAAGTATCGCGTTGATTTCCAACGGAACAGTGGGTTGATGAATTGGTGACAATAGTAAACAGACACCTTTGAGGATTTCATACCTTCGAACGAAAACTCACAATGTACGTCTCAAACTGGAAAGTATGCACGATCACCAGAAAACCACATCGTGATTTCGAAAAAAATTCACTACCGAAGTAAAGCAGGTGTGCAAACTAACCGATGAGAACGACTCACGGTGCAGTCCTACGAAGGGAAACAGACTCTTTTCGAATCAACAGGCTTGTAAGCGTTTCCGTGTGCTTAATACCGCCGAAAATTTCCGAACGCCAAAATCACTCCCGTTAATAACATAAATAGGTTCCTAAAGGAACAATGTAACCTTCAAAAGTTAACCTTGATAAGTGGTTCAAATAATCATGTAACAAAGTATTTCTTCAGTTGCAATTTCAAATCTCAAATCCAGGACTTGATGAAGGCCTGCGCCTGTTGACGTCCTGATGCTTGACTGGTGTGATCCGGAGATTGACCAGACTGCGTTTTCTGTCGATGCGATGCCTTCGGTAGTGGTCAAAGTTCAATGGTTCAATGGGTTGTAAACGGAAGTAGGAAGCCGGAGCTTTTGAGAATTCCGTATCTCGATGCGTAGAATCTCAAGGTCCTCAGCAATGGGCTGAAATGGGGAAAGAAGGTGCAGGTGTGTGGGGATAAAAGAAAGAGATGAAAAATTTCGGTTGCCCTGAATCGAACCGATCATTTTTCGAGAGAGTAGAAAAAGGTTGTTCCAGAATTTGTTTAGCTCCCTTTTGAATACATCCACGCCGGAGGCCTCAACAATCTTGGCAGGCAATTTGTTCCACGAGTTGACTACTCCGGTTAGTGAAAAAGTTAAATCGAACAGCCAATCGTGATCTTGTTTTCTTGATCGTGAACCTATGACCTCTCAAATCTCTGTCATGACGTATCACGAACAAACACGCCAGGGGGCGTGTTCCAGTGTGGTGGGTAATCTTGTACGCTTCAATAGGCTCTCACCCCGCTGGCGTTCGAGCGAGAATAAGTTCAACGAGCTTAGTCGGTCTTGGTAGCTTAGACACTTCATACCCATACCATACGTGTGGCAAGCTTTTGTACCTTTTCGAGGACAGATATGTCTTCATGAGATACGGTGACCAAGCTTGGGCATAATATTCCAAGTTGGGGCGAACTATGGCCGAGTACAGTGGGATGAACACTGCTGGACATGGGTTGGCGATCGCGGATTTCAGTCGGTATAACGCCCGTCGTGCTTTTGTCGCGGCTGCGGCACACTGTGCAGATGGAGCAAATGTGCTAGTGATTTGGATACCTAAGTCTCTCGTTTGCTGTTTAGTTGCTAGCTCGACTGTCCGTCCATGTGCATCCCTTATATACCTGGGGTCGAGTGGGAAGCATTAGCGAGGATATGACTTTTGAGAACATTCAGTGGTAAGTCCCACCTTAATGTCCATTCGCAGATCTTCAGAATGTCCTCTTGGAGGGCGTCCGATTCCGACTTAGGTTGGTTATGAAAATGTTTTCACTCCTAGTTTTCGTAATACTATGCACACTTCCAAACTGCACAAGCGTTCAATTGTTCGTGATCCTGCAGATATATATGAGTTTGTTCTGCTGTGCTGTACTGTGCATATATTGCATTTCATAAACATATATAGGGCTCACAGTTCATTGTGCATTGTTCATTGATAGAAGGCGGGAATCGCCGCGGAGTGGGCTGTAACTCTGAGGATACATGTTCAGCTACTGCGGATGACGGTTACAGGGAGGCCTCTCATCCCAACAGTCACACGCGCTGCTGCACTCTGTGCTCTTTCAAGGTGAAACACTTCACTGTGTACAGGGCAACATTGCGGCGCAACCGTAATTCAGTTCCAGACAAGCATACAACGAGAATAGTAAATAATTGCCCCCCTGGACACTCCAGCAAAGAATCGATGGATAGCCTCAAGCACTTCCTTACCTTTAATACAGGACGGCGTTGTGGGAGGCTGTATTTTGAGGGCGTCTGACACCAGAACTCGGAGGTCACGTTCGGTGTTACACCCTGTTACCAATGACCTCCAACATTATATTCTGTGACATCCCTGACGACCCCAGGTTCATGAAGCTACATTTCTGCGGGTCTAGAGGCAAGCTGCATTGAACTATCCATGTTGATGTCTTGCACAAATCCCGGTGATATATCTGATTGTTCTCATCTGGGAAGACCGTTCTTCATATTTTCATGTCATCAGCAAATCGAGGGCAGGCGACCGTAAATGGTCCGATGGTTCATCGATGAAAACCAAAAACAACAGGGGCTCGAGCATTGGTCATTGCGACACACTGCTTGGGGCAGGCAGCCAGTCATATTGATGGTGGTTGATCATGACGGCAAGTAACCTACAATGGAGGAAATTTGCTATCCAATTTATTATAGGTAAGCGATCTTCGTATGCTGACAACCTGATGAGCAATTGACTGTGGTACTCCGTCGGAAGCCTTGATGAAATTGAGAAACCACGTCCAGAGTCTTGCCGTTAGCTCTTGCTTCCACCCATCGCTCTCTGGCAAGCAGGAGGTTTGTCAAGCAAGATCGCCCCCTCCGGAATCCGTGCTGCCTCTCGCTGAGAGTCGAGAGTTGGTCCAGATGCCCCTGAAGACGACGGGCTATCAGCCGCTCCATCACTTGCCAAGCACGCAAGTTAAACATACTGGTCGTTATGGGACAGGTTTTGACCGTCCTCCCTCCTAGTACATAATCGCAACCACTGCTTGTTCCTACGCCGTTGGCGGTTTGCCGTCGTTCAAAGACCGCAGACACAGGTCCGTCACGGACACAGCTAATCCCTCCGCCAGTTCACGTAGCAAAAAAGTGAATGTTTTCCGGGCCGGGGGTGTATTGACATCAATCAACCTTAGCTCGCTTCCCACCTCGTCAACGTTAAATAGCATTTCGGAAAGCTATGGACCCGCATCGTCGGGCAAGGCAGACTGCGCGTTATCCTGGTAGTGGACCGAAGCGTAATGTCGAAGCCATTAGCTGAGCCTTTGTCCAAGTCCTCAACAACCTCTCTTTTTATGCTGATCCATCAGTGCCGGGATTTTCTGCCTTGATTCTGGTCCGTCGACGGATGTACGTCTGGAGCCTCTTGAGTGCTGTTGCTGATCCCACAGCCAACATTTCCTCGTACTGCTGACGCTTTCTTAGCTTCGTGGTGTTAAATTCATTCCGTGTTTTTCGGTATGCATCTTAGGAACCATGACCAGCCTGATAGCTCATAAACTTCCGGCGTCAATGACTGTGTAGGTTTTGCATATACCGTTTCATCACTTTCAACTGTACACTTGTTTGTAAACATCACATTAATTCTGGCGTTTGATTGGCAGCAAGAATAGCCGGGATTTCCCGCGCATTGTCTCTGTTTTATCCTTTTTTGTGGATATTTTGGCTGGTGAGGTAGTTGCACGGTGAAGTATTTCAGCCGTGTGCGTCTGCTGATTTACCAACGCTCAACATCCGCCATCCCACACTGCCTATGAGATAACTTATCCTGCCCTGTCCAAACCTATCCTCCGGCGCTGTCCATCCGCTGTGGGGTGGCCTATTCAATTCACCGGACCTCGACTTGTCAGTGAGTTGTTCGGCTGTTATTGATACGTCTTCTGCTCTATTGGTACACATACCTTTTGCATTCACCCGTCCCCATTATATTTCTTCTCTGGTGATATCATATATTGGTCATTTTCATCATCTGATTGATTAGGTCACTATAAATATCGGTTCCGTTTTCAATTTCAACTTCAAATCCAGGACTCGATGAAGACCTGCGCCTGTTGAAATGTTCATGTGAGGCCTGGAGATTTGTCTAACTCGCTCTTCAAAACACCTATGCTCGAGGTCTTGAAAATCTTCGTGGACAATTTACTACACGAGTTGACAATCCGGTTGGTGGAAAAGTAAAATTCAACAGTTAATCTCGATCCTGTTTTCTGGATTGTGAATTTATGAAACGTTAAGCATCTGTCATGACACACCAAAAGCAACACATGATAGAGGACTTGTACCTACGCAGTTAGTAATTTTGCGCACTTCGAAAGAGTCCCCTTCAAACCCTTCGTCGTTCGAGAGAGAACAGGTTCAATGAACTCAGTCGGTCTTAGTTGCTTAGAAAATTCATACCCCCACATCATGCGTGTATCCAGCTTCGCAGTTTTCCGAGAACAACTTTTGCTAGCTTCCAGCCCAATAGCCCATGATTGACAGAAGTTAAGGCTTTCTGGAAATCTAAGTTGCTTAGACAATTCATACCCCCACATCATGCGTGTATCCAGCTCCGCAGTTTTCCGAGAACAACTTTTGCTAGCTTCCAGCCCAATAAGCCTATGGTTGACAGAATCGAAGGCTTTCTGGAAATCTAGGTAGCACACCTCGATCACTTCCCCTCTATCCAACTTCTCCGTGACAGTGTCTAAATACGTCAGCGTTTCGGTAAGACACGTCCAGTCCCCCGGAAAACAGTGTTGAGTGGCTGTGTAAACATTTGGCCCCCACAGAGGTCTACAGATCCTCTCTAGTAATATGCGTTTAACATTTTTACTGACGACATTGGTCAGGTTTATTTTTCGGTAACTCCCGACAACTGGCTGATTACCATCTTTGACAATGTGAATTATAGTGACCTCATTGAAGCACTTCACGACTTCACCGGTTTTCGATGTGAAATTGGGCATCTGAGCAGAAGGTGAAGTCAGTGATTGGGCTAGGGGTTTTTGGATGGTTTGGCGTATGTGATCCGATCCTGCGGACTTTACACTCTTCAGCAGAGTTGTAGCTCGCTCAACTTCGTGGGCGGTGACGTCCTCATTCACCATGGCCGCGCCGGTTGCGTTAGAGCAAGGCTTATATACTTCATTATTTGGGCGATCAGCACTTTGAAACTCTGCTGTTAATACGTCCGCCATATCCCTGTCAGTTGCTTTGATCTCTCTAATGTACGAAAACTTGGTCTCAACCTCTTTTCCTAGGGAGCACCTGAACTGGGCATAACCATAAGTCCTTTTGGGGTTCTGTTGAATGCCACCTGCTACATTGAGCTCACAGAGCAGATGACCATTCATCCTGACCTTGATTGCTTCGTTTTGAGCTGTTTCGTTTATCATGAGGGCATATGCCTTCCAAACCACGTGCTTACGCTGGAGTGCACTCTGAACCCTCAGGCGAATCCCCGAGTTCCGATCTTTTCCTCCGACTGGCTTCTGAGGGCCGTTCCTCTCTGTGCGAGCCGGAAGATTGACAAGAGTTTGTCCACAAACTATCGGCATCTTCTATGGAAACTGACGTGTTCCAGGTTATTCTATCAGTTTTATGATCAATTCCGTGAAAAAAGTTGAGGTCAGTTTGCCTGTTTTACAATTCAGCTAGAAATAGTCGTCGTGTCATCGCTATTTCTGAGTGATGTTACAAGCGAAACCTTTATAATGTTGCCGCTACGAGAAGTTGTGATTAAGTCTAGTGTTGAGGCTATCTGACCATGTCTAAATCTCGTAATTATACCAACATTTAGTATTAATATGAAATTGCTGACAAAGTTAAAAAATTTCCAAAACGAGCAGTCCATAGTCTGGTTAGTAAGCCGACTGTGGATGATCTGGGCAATCCTCCTTCCTCTGGTGTTGCATCCGGACTTCGATATACCCGAAAGATCATCAATGGGAGGTTGGCTTGCAGGAGGCTGGCAGCGGTTCGCACCCCACACAACAGCAGTTACAGTTCACACTCGACTGCTTCATGGAGCTTTTGTTTACTAAAAGAGGACGGCCTTCATCGGCACTGCCATGGTTAGTGCGATACCACTAAAACTCACGCGCCAAATCCCCCAAATCTATTTCTTCTTTGAGCCATGTTTCTGTGAGCAAACAAATATCTACGGAGTGAATCGCTGTTTGCAGCTCGTCTCTCTTATTCAGCAGGCTGCATACATTCGCCAGCATGCATCCGGTTTCGGCGAACTGGCTTTCCAACTACCCGCAGTTTCGGTCACACCTAATCCCTTGGACACTGCCCCCGAAGGATAGGCTCATTTTTTGCATGTGAGGAAATTAGCCAGGTCGATGCAAACTATTTTCCTGCTCGGTTGCTGGCTTCCATAGACTGCTTTATCATCGTCTTGTTCTCTTGGAGATGTAATTTGCGTCCTCATTTTGGTTCACGCCGAGACACACCTTCGATTTCTGGTACACCTGGCATCACCATATGTGGGTCAGATTTGTGATGCATGGTTTTCTGCTGTGAAATTTATGCATGGCATCCCCTGGGCCATTGTGTCAACCATAGTTTGTACGAGTTCTCGAAGATTGCTGTCCTGAACTTTGACTAGGAACGGTCTGAGATGGTCAGTTTATGCCTCAATTACAGTCCACTTACCGAATCTGTGCTCCCCGGTCCAGTTCGTCGCTGTGGGTAGTCCAGAGTCTTGCAGAACGCTTTCAATTAACCGTCTTTCCGAAGACTTCCTTGGTTTAGGACCCCGTTGATCTGCTCGGGAGCATGGATAATTATGTTTCTGTCCATTTTCAGGGTAGCTTCATGGGACTTGTCTAGCCGCTTTAAGTTGTTTTTGCAGACCGACCGTGATGTTACACATGCGAGCCTTTTGTTGCAGTCTCTGTGCGAGAACAGCGTCTACGCTTTTCGGGCCACTGGGACTCCGGTGTACACGGTAATTTATGAGTATCCTGCAGTCTTTCATCATTCGCCCACTTGGCGTCAAAAGTAGTGGTTTCCCTGGACCTGTAGCTTTACCAGTAGTAAACTCTTTTGTAATCTTGGCAGCCCCATCACCCTTTAGGAATCTTGATGGAATCGAGGTGTGGTTCCTAGAGCATATCCCGATCGACGTAAGTGGCATTCAGCGCACAGGTGGGCTACTTTCCGCTATGAGGCTTTTGGCTTGCTTGCTGAATCCCTTCAGAGTGCATTCGCCCCTTCGCTTAAGAGTTATAATTGTTTGGTCGCTGTTTTCACAGCAGCTGAACTTCGCGTTCGGTTGATGGCTCGACTTGGGGAAGGTTGCCGAAATTTGAGCTGCATGAAACATATATCACGGATTGCGATCAATTTTGAGGATTGAGGAACATTTTCCTCTGACTCTACGGAGACCCGAAACAAGTCAGGATAGTTGCGATGCAGTTTGCACAGCCCTGTGCTTATGCATGCACACGATTCGTGGCACTATCAATCACATGTGTTACACCTTATCCCGAGCAGATTGCTTGCTATGACAAGGGCAAAAGACTGGGAGTATGTTACCGGCATGACGCTAGTACGGCCTAGACGGGCTACTTCATAATCTATCGATACGAAAATCACTTGGCGTACAGGGATTGTCCGCGGTCTGAATCGTTTATTAAATGCATGCACAGTTTGAAAACCCGACGCGAAACACTTACAAAAACGAATAA
>LOND01002425.1:34524-51619 GCA_014220965.1 Paragonimus kellicotti
TTCAAATTTAACCTGTGCGCGCTTGCTGGTTTCGATCGCACGTTACAATAACCGGTTTCTGGTATGACCTTGACTATTTGGTCAGCATTAACCTTGTGAAGCAAAAACTGATGTTGATACTCAGCATTTTCATTGAACATGGGAAAATTTGAAACTATCATTTTAGACGCGTGTGTCCCAGATGCTTTTCATAAACTTGGATTTTTCTCTCTTGCTATGTCTGTTTCGTTATATTATTCACGAAACTGGTGTATTGTACAATTATTAATTGTGTGTATGGAGTGCATTTATGCATGTAGCGATAAAATGTGTACATTGATCACGCTCATCTGAGCGTGTTTCTCACAGATGCGTTGAGAAATATACCATTATTATTATTATTTATGCAAGAAAAACTTCCGCAATTAATGTGTGCCAAAAACCCCGTACTGACCAAGCAATTTGCGAGATGTTGAACATTTGGACATTTTCGAGGAATCGACAAGGACCTGCGCTGAATTTTGCCCCGTTGTTCTCCCAATTTCGAAGTTTCCCTTCCTCCTTCGCCAAATCCGATTGATTTCAACGTTTTCCCGACAGTATTCACATCGAATGACGGCAAAATCCTTGGGAGATGCAGTCGCAAATATTTTTCTGGCATGACCTTGAAATATTTGTAACATCTACTTCTACAGACCTTTATAAAACGTGAATTAATGTAACGTCATATCCCTTGGACTGAATCTGTGGAAAGAAGCGAACTATTTTTCTTCCCTGGTGCGTGCATCAAACATTTGTAAAACGCAACCCTTTTCTGTCTTGTTACGCCTTCTCTTGCTTACAGACTTCATGTTTGTCATATTATTCAACTATTTTTTTTATTTGTACCGCCTTTAATTATCTGCAATGTTCGCGCCCATCTAAACCTTTCTCTCATAACTGCGTTGAGAAATACACTATTAATATTCTTGCTACCTCTGGGCAGAATCCATGTTTACTCCTAGAGGCCACAAACAAACAGCAATCGGGCTTAATGGCACGCGGTTCCTGGGATCCCATCATTAAGAAGAGCCTTATAGACACTGGAAGCATTTGGAACAAAAGGTTTTTCTGTAAACTTCAAAGCGTTAGGTGTATTGGAAACAAGAACCCAACCATAGGTACGAGGGTCTAATTGATTTTCTTCTGATATAGGGAATGGTTCATGGGACATTGCCGCAACCTCCAGTTATACAGTTTAAATAAGTAGGATCAGCCTCGATAACGCCATATCTGTCGGGACCGGTGACAATTTCCACAATGTCCAAAATCTTCATTCTCGTAGAATGCCGGAATTTCATGACAGGAGGGCGTTGTTACTCGCCTTCAACGAAAAGTGAGATATCCGAGCCAAATATCAAGGTATTCCAGAACTATTGAGTCGTCCTTTAACTATTCAAGTCCACACTGTCTGAGCTGAATAAATATTTCTCATCACTACTGCGTATTCCCAACTACCGCAGATATCTTGCAGATAACCTTGCAGACGTTCCTAGAAATGTGAGAAAATATGAAGTTCACGATTTCTCAATAGTCGCCTTGAAAGTAGCAGTATACTCTATCGAATCGTTTGCTAACGATTTGAGTTCACACCGAGTTACGCGTAATCTGTTGATTGAGTAAATACCTTCCTCGTTATCCAATGACAGAAAAGATCATCTATCTCCAAAACGGTTAGCTAGAAGGCGCACGTCAAAACCGGATTTATAATGATACTAGTTGAATCAATATACATGAAAATTAAATCCCTCGACACGAATGTGAAACAATTCCCAAAAGTTGAACAAAGCATGTGCCCGTAAAACAAATTGGACAACCAGGCATCGCTCAGTAATGAGGGATGACGGAAGGGGATTGAGTTCACTCAAGTAAATGATCGTTGGTTGGGTCAGGAATAAAACGACTGTTCGTGCACCGAAAGATTATGGGAATTAAAAGTCACTCATGGAAAAATGCAGAGGGAGAGTGTTTAATTCTGACATTTAGACAGTGACATAGCTCAGACTGAATAAAAGTAAAGGAAATGGTGGCAGTAGCCGAAGAAATGTAGGAGAGGATTATTGCAGTTCGTTCAGGGGAGATGACAAAACGTACGGCTACATTTAAACACCAACCAAACAAAGCACAGTAACCATAAAAAATAATGGCCAGGTGTATCGACTTTCGAAGTTCAGTCATGTGAAAATCCGATCCAACCCTATTCCCCCACCAAATATTTACCCTGTATATTATACCCCTCCTGTTTCTGGCCATTAACTGGACCTTGACCTAATGTTTTTTATCGCGTCAATTTTGATAATTGTGCGAATAGCCAATTGTCGGCTTATTGTACTTTGCTTGAGTGGTGCGTGCATCACCTTTTTGGAGCTCGGCTCGTCCCCATTGTTTTGAACTTGTTGACTGCTCAGGAGAACTCTGTTGGGTATGAATGACATATGTGTGATTATAGTTCATCTTTAGCCTGTTTGGCAGCAAACTGTATTTCTATTACCGAAAACGATCCGTCGATCGAAACTGTTGAGGTTGTCTAATTTATTAATTTGATAATTTGTTCAATAGTACCGTAGCATTGTGATCCAATCTTGTTTTGACTATTTGGGATCGTTGGTTAATCGCTACGCGTTGCTCAACGTCTTCGTGGAAGATCGTACACCAGACCCTAACTAAATCAACCCTCGTCCACTGCTGCACCGATTGCAATCCGCGACGCCGATTCCTGAAACCTTTTGTGACGGCCTAACAAGTACAAGCGTAGTTTTCCTGTAGTTTGAACACAATTTAACTGTAGCTAGTTCCCATTTCGAGAGTAGCCTGTGTGTAGTTTGACAGAAACGTTGGGACGCAATGTGATACTCACATGACACTCAAAAACCCCACTCAAACCACAGTGAAGCACCACTCAAACTAGGATCGCCATTGTGCAACTTTCTCCGTCGAACTTCACTTATTGTTTCAAGCTCCCGGGTTTATCGCGAACAACACAAATGGACGTTCACAGTCATCATAAAAAACGTCATGCCGAGAAGTAGAATTGTGTCAACTTCAGCGTGAAAATATATTGGGCTACTACAGTGAAAAGCATGAAGAATTTCCCTCAACGTCTGTTGTTGATTACGGGAACTCGAGTGGTTTTCACTTGCGAGGGATGTTCATCCCTGTTCTTTGGATTCATCAGTTAATCCGCCCATTACCTCAACTGCATGCTGCTTCCGCACAAATCTTGATGGGTTGCGTTTTGAATGAAAAGTTAAACAATACTAACGACGCAAGTCGCAGTTTGGGTTGAAGGCAGAATATCTCAGTTATTAAAAAAGATACGACGATACACTCCTTGAGCAAGCTTTTACATAACGTTTTTGCTTACAACGATGAAGCATCCGTTGATCACGAAAGAGTAACTGGGAACTTTTACAAACTTGGAAATGATGCAGTGATACAAGTTTAAGGCTGAATCAAAAGCGGAATATTCCAGTTGTCAGAAAGGCTACGACAGTACGCCTATCGCAGTTACAGAACAAAGATTTGGCGTATTTACTTCTAACTCATACATGAGACTTGTTTTACATATCCCATTACAAGTTTCACGTGGGAGGCTTCAAAATCTCTACTTCCGTCAACCGCTGGGTTTTAGCAGGGTCAATTCTTGAAGCAAACTCATTGTAGGTAGGAAGTTCGCTAGGTATAAATCGTCATTCCTCCCGACAGTGAGAAATTGTTCAGCGTTGGCCCAAATCCATGGACTGCTGGCTGGAACCAATGTCCATGAATGCAAGCCCGTGGTGATGGGTTTTATGAAATAAATTTTGGCAACTGTGTAGTTCGCTGGCAGGGTGTTTCAAGGTCGAACTGAGTTAGAAACAACCCTTTGGACGCGAAAAGAGATTTTTTAAATTTCTCGCGGAATATCAAAGTGCGTGTTTTTGGGAGAATTATGAAGTTTTTCGAGGATAGTATTTGTGTTGCAATGAGAAAATTTGGCCTCGCCTGAAAAGTACTCACATTTGCACTTTCGTTAAGAGAAAAGCTCCGCTTTTCTCGATATATGCATCATAGTGGCCTTCGTAATTGATTTTCCGTTCTGAAAATGATTCCATCAGAATCTTTGTGGTAGAATACATAATCCCACTTCGCAAAAACGCTCACTTTCGTGTGGTTCGGGAGGTATAAATGAAGTTGTAATTCTCCACCACACTGCAGTTGCATCGCATCTCACAATAAATATCGCAGTGAACTTCCAATGAAAGTTACGCCACCACGTTTGTGAGTTAGTTATATATCTGAATTATATGTTCAGTCTGTTGCCCTGTCAGTATTTCAGGTGGAAACCGGTCGACGAAATGTCCGTTCTAAAAACGGTTGCACCTGACGTTATCACGTGGTTGTTTCTAACTACGGTCCATATGGTATGGTGTAAACATGGGTAACACGTCCCACTCTATCATTACAACGTGCGTACTGTTTTGTTTATTGCTTATTGACTATGCTTGAATGTAGCTTGCCATGTGTACGCAAGTCAATGCTCACTTATCTGACGGATAATGACCCAACTTTGATGTTCGTTATTTCTCGGACGATAACATTGAATTCTCACTCGCACCATTTCAGCCATAACCGTTCAATCTTCGTATCATGGCTGCTCATGATTGTTGGTTGAGTGCCAACGTCTCAAACAGAACCAACGCTTCCACTGTAACAGTATCATCTAAGTGCCTTTCAGCGGAATTGAAGAAGACCGGTATAATGTATCCTGAACGGTTCAACCACAAGTTTATCTTGCTTGCGCCTGTGTCTTGTTTATCAATGTTATCCATAGCTTCAGTCAATTCGACGGAGCAGTTACTAGTGTGAACGTATACTGCGTACCTGAAAGTTGTCCATAGCTCAAGTCAGCTGGACGGAGCAGCGATCAATGTGGATGCAGCATTTATCAACTGGAGAAACAAACGCGTGCAACAACGTCTCGACGTATATTGTATTCTTTACAACATGTCCGTGTAGGACGAGGTTAACGACCGTTTGCCAATCACGTTTCCTGGATTTCGTTTCCGCCAACTTATCTCCCGAAGATGACTGGAACAGGCGCTCGTTTGACCCAGATATGGCACAAAGGTGTTTCTTAACGAACGGCCGAAGAGTTTCGATATTTGTGTGCGGGTTGCCCTGTTATTAGGATCCACGACGTTTACTGAGTGGTTTATTGTCCATTGTTCGCAATGACCTATTTCATTCTGTGAAGATATTGCGCGAACCACCTTACTAGATGGATTCAGGAATCCACAAAATAACACCACCTGCGACGACCAGTCAACACGGTGAAATACATCAACAGTTAATAGGTTCGGAAGGCTGGAGGTCTACGTAATCTTTGACGTAATTGTGGTTTTTAACTCATCAAAATTTTCATAGTTTTATGCTGCGTTTCAGTTCATAAAATCATTCAGTCCTCATGTTGAGAATTTTCGGTTATGATATTCCAAAAAACGTAAATGCCTATGCTGAAGCACAATTGCGTAACTATTTTTAAGTGAAACTGAAACGGAGAAAACGCGCGCCGTACGTTTTAAACTACGACTGATCACAACCTCTCTCCCTTGTGTTGTAGAGTCGACGGTTTGCGCAGTCTCCGAGAAGGAGGCCTCAACTGGGGACAAGCCACCTGAACCAAACCGTGACGTAACGTACCACACTAATTTTTTCTCCTTCCTTGATTTTGTAGACGCGTTGCTTGTTCTTAATAAACGATTACTGGCAAACTCTCGTTCTCCGTATTACCGAGTATACTACATTTTGGCGACCTTGTGAAGAGTCTGTTACCTTTTTGCTCTCTTGTTACACACTATTCTTCATACCTGTTACGTTCATTGTACATATAAACTACTTGTCTATTGTTTGAATCAATACACACTTTGTCCTCGCGCGCCTTGGCTTCTGCTTGCACGTGGTCGTTGTTACCGGGAGTTAACTGTGGCAACAGTCCATTTTAGTACGCTGGAGGAACTGAATTCGCTGACACTTTCTCTGTTATTCAAGATGGACGTTCTTCCAACTTACGGTTGAATTAGTGTGGTGAAACTCATCGGGAAACTTTACTGTAGGTTGTTCTTATAACACTGTAGATTCATTTCCTGGTTCCAGTACACCTGTCGCAACCAAACAAAAGAAAACAAAATGCCGAGAAAACGGGCGACTGGTTGTCAAAACCCAAACGGAGAATGCACGACCGACCAGACGACATAGGCGGTGAACACCTTGAGACAGATGGTGGAGAATCTCTGTCTTTCTCAGCCAGAAGCTGCAGTGCCCCCTTTGCCGATGCCAGAGAAGTTTGTTCTTGGGATGCCGTATCGACGATGGGAAAGCATGGCGAGGCTGTACATCGACCAATTCACCGCTGTCCAACGCAGAATGGCTCTCCTTTGTCCCCTGCTGGGCGAGGCGCTCGACATTGTTTTGAACATACAGATCGGTGATATGATCTTCCGAGAGCTCTGCCAATCGCTAGACTCGCCCAGGTTGCCAATTTCAGAGTAGACGACAACAACCAGGTGAAAGAGTCGGGGCATTCGTGAGAGATCTGCGATACCTCGCCGAGCGGGCGTATGACGGCGAGTCCGCCCAAGAACGAGACAAACGAGTGTTGGAGCAATTAGTCATTGGAGTGTCTAGCGCGAACATCAAGCGCGAGCTTTTGCTGCATCCTCCAACCGCTCTGGACGCGGCGCTGAAAATTGCGGAAGACTTGGAGAGAGTTGACGCCGCCCTTGAGACCCCGACAGTACCGTGCTTCGCGCTTCGCAACGAACGACGCCCCTTTGTCAATCGTCGGACATGGCACCGTAGTCAGACACAGGGTTACAGAGGCTCTCATNAAATCGGCTGCGGTTAACTCTGGCCACTGGTGTCTCCATTCGTAAGCTGAAGTGCAGTTGTGAATAAGCCTCATTCGCAATGTGGCAAAGCGTTCTTCAACCACCTCTTTTTTACCATGTAATGCCAACCGTTTTGTCTCCACGGTAAGCGCATCTCGTATTGACCATCCCTGAATATTACACTGATTTCACTCATATTTAATGATTGTTTGTCCTCCGAAGTAATTCTTTCAGTAAAGCCTGACGCACACATCCCCAGGTAGAATCATCCAACCGACGAGGTTTACACGGAGCTCATTCCGCAGTACGGTACAACACAGGACCTCGGAGACTCCAGCCGAAAATGGTCTTACTCGCATAAGGCTCATTGCCACTGCCAGTCTCTGTTCCAGTACCCAGTGTGCTTCAGGGACGTCACATCCTATTAGAACCCCTACGCCATTTTCAGCCAACCTAGCAACTGAAAGGTCCCTTATGTGAATAAGCTCCTCTACATCAGATAGTTGGACGACGTCAGCCTGCGTCAGCGGCAGCTGTTTCACCGTATAAACTGAACCAGCTGTGATAGAATGCTCCTGATCCAAGGACTGCAACTCAACTGATACTTTATTGCATGGTGTTGCACAAGTTCCGTGTAGAGTACGGAACATCATCTGACAGGGCCGCCCCTGCAAACCAACTGCCTTCGCAACAAATTCACCTAGCAACATTGTATCGGATCCGTTATCTAAAAGGACGTACTTTGTCACCGACGCTTCTGGGACAACAAGTTTTATCGGGACAAATCCTAGATACACGCCGTTTTAATTGGACACAGCATTACACAAGGACGGATTCACCTCCTCCATGCTCTCTCCAGGCTTGTCCTAATGAACCAGTGTATGATGGTGCCGACCACGACACGGTATTGCACACCGTATCTGTACCGTATAAAACCCCGACATATGGTTCACTTCCAAGCAGACATAACAGTGCCCGATGTTCTTCAATACTGTTTTTCGTTTCCCCAAAGGTTCACTGCTAAACCATCCACAATCGAATATATATCGCGGTTGCCCTTACAACCCGGAAACTGCGAGGTCACCCTCTCATAGGATACACCTATTCCAACGTTGCATCTTGAGTACCTGACTCCGGGGACCAAAGGACGTTTGGTTTCTCATCCTGCTTTCTGAGCGAGCGGCCAACCGACTATATTAACTAGCGCTAAACGCCACTTTTTTATCCACGGAGTCCAATAGGCCGCTAAAGATGTGTTCTATTCCACACACACAGTCAAGCCCTCAGCAACCTTTGGCCATCTATCTGTTAAGTGGTGGGGCAATCGCTCAACTGCTTTAATGAGGTTGGTTGGGCATTTTTTGTCCTGCACCGTAGTATAGCGGCATCCTCGCCTGACAACGCTCCATCTGACAGGCTAGTCCAGGCAAACCATCAACACTGACAGCGAGAATTTGGGACACATGAGAATTCCTTTAAATACCGTTTGCACAATATCAGGTCCGCGACCAAATTGCTGGTAAAAAAAAGTCGCATAGTCTCTGTAAACCCCACCTCTTTAGGCAGGAGTGTACGGTGCTTGAGTGCGTTTTTAGCCCACGCTCGACAATGGTACAACAAACGTAAAAGCTCCCCTTCCTCGTTGACCAATTTATCTACCACGTTACCTCAGAAATTCCTGACAAATTTTAAATGATTCTCCAGGGATCCATCGAAGCTGTCAACCTCAATTTCCGGAAAACTGTTTCCAAAGATCGAAGGTCTGAGAGCACGCACTAACGACTCGACAGAGTTTGTCAAAGAGTATTTGTTCCTGGGTCTTGATGTGTATAAGAGACAGCGACAATATTCTTTGGCGCAGCATTCACTCTGGTCCCGGCTGTCGGGACAGGTTTGATTTCTACAGGCCTAGGGAGTCTCTTATGGAGCTGGAAATGTGTACGTCTTAACTTCAGCTGCCTTGCCTTTAAGGTGATCTTTATTTCCGACAGATCATCAAGAACTTCGTCAGAAACATCCAGATGATTGAGCCAAACGAGAAAACATCAGCGGGTTTGGGCACACTCTCCAGTTTCACCCTCGGGCCACCACCACCGTACTTCCACTTTTTGTATCGACGTTCTGGCTCCTATAATAATAATAATATATATTTCTCAACGCATTCGTGAGAGACACGCTCGGATGTGCGCGATCATGACAGATAATTACAGGCGTTACAAATCAACAAATCAACAACATTGTAAGACAAACATGAAGTCTGCTGACAAAAGCAATGCATAATCAGACAGAGGTAGGTTGCGGTTTACGAAAGTTTGATACACACATCAGTAAGAGAAATTGCAAGAGATCTGTCGAATCCTGGGAATTGATAAAACCCGAACGACCGCCTACCACCCCCAAGGCAACGGGCAGGTCGAAAGAACCAATCGCTCACTCCTACAGTTATTAAAAGCATTTGTAGACCGCAATTTGCTCGACTGGGATCTAGCTATCCCCAAGTGTGTACTAGCCTACCGTAGCTGTGTTCATGCATCCACTAGACAAACACCGCACTTCTTGTGGACTGGCCGGGAAATCCGACTACCATCCGATACCTGCCTGCCCTCGGCCAGTCGAATACAGCCCACGGTGGCGGAATATGTTTGCAAGTTGATTGATACCCTACGATTAGCACATGAAATGGCGAGAACGCATTTGCAGAGCGCACATCGGCGCCAGAAGGAGTATTATGACAAAAAGGTGTTCGGGACCCCGTTGAGACCCGGGGATAAAGTATGGTTACACAAGGAGACCGTGCATCCAGGTGTCCCCACAAAGTTGCAGAGACAATGGAAAGGGCCGTTTGTTGTAGACCGTATGATATCTGACTCGACTTGCGTAATAAAAGATCCGGAATCCTTAACTAGTCCGCCTATGGTTGTTCATTATAACCGCCTGAAGCCGTTCACGGATGGCAGCGACAGCGACCCAGGGGAGGTGGAGACAATGTTCCAGAGGTAGGCTCAGAAGTTGAGGTTCCACCGGAAGGGGGCCGGGGCGTGGCATCCGAGGACGTTGCCTTAAGTAGTAGGAGGATAGTGTAAGTGAAACCGAAACTGAGAAAACGCGCGTCGTTACGTTTCAAACTACGGCTAATCACTACCTCTCTCCCTCGTGTTGCGGAGTCAGAGGTCTTTGCGATCTCCGAAGAAGAGGCCCCAATTGTGGACGAACTATCTGACCAAACCATATTGTCTCCGACCCTTTCCTTGCTTTTATACTGGCGTTACGTAGTCTTGTTGAACGCCCACTGGCAAACTCTCGTTCTCTCTCTTATCGGGTAAATTACACTATCAATAAAGATGTGATCGCGTTACTCCATAAAGTTGTTGGTAAGATATAATGGAACTCAATATTATGGAGATGTGAAAAGCTCTTGTCTTAAATGTTTAGTTTACTCAAATAGGGCAACTTGATTTTTTTCGAAGATAAAATTAGATTTGTACCATGAGCATTGAGCTGTCTTCGAAGCTGCCAACGCAAGATATTTAGTTAGTTGTTCCCAAACATGGTATTGTGTGCCAGAATTATACACATGAATGGACGTTCCAATGATAACTGGCATGAACGGTCATTCATTGCTACAAAAAGTTTAATTTTGATTAGCTATTGGATGTCCTCCAAACATTATTATGACCCTAGAAGACGCACATGAAACCATCGAGAAGCACTCAAAAGACAGTCGTGCCACTTGTGAAGTCTATCTGCATGTATGAAGTGAGAGTAGTCCCGTGTAGTGAATATCTATTGAAGTTAAAACATCACCCACAATTGATCGCAGCTGTCGCATTCTCATAGTTTTTCCAGTCGGCCCCTTTCGAAAAGAAGCACTAGACTCGAGTTTCGCTCTCATTAGAGCTCGTCAGTAGTGCATATCCTTGCCACTGCCGGGACTAGAACTCCGGCCTTGCTTTTCGTGAGGCAACCGTGTTATCGTACCTAGCTCTGCGCACATTGACCTCACTATTATGCCGACCGAATATGATCATATGTGAAAGCTCAACCACCACTTCTCGCTTGTTGAGTAATGATCAGCTTGCGCGATCGTTCGCACGGAGAGCGAACGACACAGTCTTACGTCTTGTTAACTCCAATCGTGAATGTTATACTTCTGAAATTAACCAAAACTCACTAATCTCGAGTCACAACAGATCAAAAAAACCGCTCAACAACTATCATGTTTTTGTCTGAGTGATTCAGGAGTTGGAGAGATAGTCCTTGTCGAGGTTGTCCTAGTGCGAATTGGATGTTAACGCAGAATAACTGTGATCTCTTCGGCGAGGCGATCGGCAACCGATCCATTACCCACAAGCGAAAGTGTTGAGAGTATCACATTGATATTTCGTCGGCCTAATACTACGTCAATGCGCAGTGGCTAACACGGTTGCCTGGCCTCCTGGCTGACACAATGAAAAGATGGCCGGAGTTTGGTTCCGGCAATGCAAGGATATGCACTAGCTTGACGAGGCCGCTAAATGAGCGAAACCAGTTCAAGTGCTTCCTTTCGAAAGGCCGACTGGGAACTCAATGAAATCGACAGCGCGATCAATATGGTGATGTTCACGTAAAATAGCCGAACCCTAATACTAACCAGCTAATATCTTTTATACACCCTACTCAAACGATTAATAATAAAACCACTCAAGCGTGCAGTACCCTTAAATGCTGGCAAAGTGACATGCAAAATGAACAACAATAAAGAATACTGTGTGCGTAAACACCTGTGTCTGCTCCATCAATGATCCTCAACTGAAAGACAAAGTTGTAGTGGCAAGCCGATGTGTGCAATTCTAGACCCTCGTTTACTAACAACGTGGAAAGTCTTTCCTGTACAGCAGTCGGAACGTAGAACCAACAATCATTGAACTAATACAACACAGTAAGGGTTGGAAACAAACTGTACATTTCGGGCAACGTTTGGAGCTATGGTAAGTAGCTAACCAAAAAGTAGCAACCGAGAAAAGAGAGAAATGGAGCTGAGTGGCTACAGCCCACTCTGCCGGATCATGCCAAAGCGTTGGCAAAAAGAAAACTTTGCGCCATAAAACTTCCAGTGAGTAACAAGCTCGGAAAGGGTTCCGATCAAACGACCTTGAAAAGTGAATAGTTATATGTTTTCCGTTGGAAAGCTGTGGGCTAGCTGCGGAATTAGTTTACGCATAAGAAAGCTCCCTTTGATTTCACACCAAGCTCCCTACAGCAGGGTACTTCAATCATGCGCCACATGTACAAATACCTACGAGAAAAACCACGAGTGTGCACCGTTGATCCTTAGAGAAGCCACACGATCGCTGATCACTACATGGGTCACTGGAAGAAAACATGTAAAACATGCGATACGAAATATCCACTAAATCTTGCGGAAATTGGTATTATAATAAATCGGCTTCTTGGCGCGAGTGCAGTTCGCCGGTTCATATAAGCTCATGTTCACTTCTTATACGTTCGTAAACAATTATCATCAGGTAATTATTCCTTAATTATTTTGTAAATTTCTTGATATAAAGCGTTAGCTTCACGCATCTGGTACATTTGTTTTAGAAATCAACACTCAACTCCCTACTTCGACCTTGGAATCGTCAAATACGGAGAAGTTACCGCGCACCGTCTTCTGTCTTCATCCATTTTGCTGCGGATTCGACTGATAAGGCTAAGTGCACGTTTAGAAATATTTACCTTCACGTGTTGAAAAGTCAAGGCTGTTGTTGGATCGAACCGAGCGAACAAGAACACCGTCCCGAACAGCGGCAAGGCGCTCTACAAGCTGAGCCCACGAAGCCACGCTCGATATGTTCGGTAGACAGTTTCTACCGAAAGTCTAAATCATGAAATTTCCGAGCTCTGACGTGGCTTCGTAGCTCAGCTGGTAGAGCGCTTGCCGCGTTCAGGCATGGTGTTTCTGTCGCTGGTTCGAATCCAGCCGAAGCCCTGACTTTTCACAATTGGGTCTCATCTATAATCATAAAATCTGCCAAACTACTTATTAGTATACAACTGTATTTATCTGGTAATTAATCATCAAAAACACTTGTTCTTCACGCTTTCTCTGGTTATTCATTCTAGGTGAGCTAATAGGGAAGCCGGGAGAAGATAAAGCAGTCTGCGTACGTTCCGTTGTTTTGTTGGCAAAGGCTATGATGCTTTTGAAAAGGTCACTACCCCGTCCATGCTGTAGTCATGCAGTTTTACAAATATAATGCAGTGCTCTGCACCGTCGGCTGATATTGACTGCAACCAGAAGGTGGAGTTTCTGGTTAACGAACATGCAAATTTGGCAAGTAATACGCCGTCGACCAGAGTTCATGAATAGGAACACGACCTTCAGAAATGTTAACAGACGAAAGAGACAGGCCTAAGTGTGCGGGTAGAAATGTTCCCGGATGTCGATGAAAAGAGGCCACGTGGAACGATAAAAATGACGCTTGTATGTGCCTTGCAAGCAATCCACGACGTAAACGTCGCCATCAAGTTGCACAATCGACTGCATTATTCAGGACGATTATCTTATAGCAACTTACCTTGCACTCAGTAATTGTCTCAAAACGCCACCGTGGGGTTTATCCGTGCAGACGCTTCTGTGCCTAATGATTGGCGAACGCAGTGATGCGACAAATCATGCTTTTTGCTTCCATCGAGATCCACAACCTCATGCCGATCGCGTTCGTAAATGGTTTTCACTCCGGATATTCTCTCATCAGCCATTAGCTGTAGATTCACACTTTTTGAATGGCAGTGGCCAGATAGTCGCTGGGTTGCCTCCACTTTCTTATCCGCCTAACTGCCTTTTCAAGCCGGTTATTCTTGCGGTTGCAGGGTGTATAACATTGACAGAATATGAATGACCAATCTGGGTTTCACGTATAGCCAATTACGCAGCCAACAGTTTATAAATATTCTATCTGTCAACCTGATGATGTTCAGATTACGATTGAACCTGCAGTATAGTTTGTGGCAGTGCAGCTTACTCTTGCTCGTTGTCTGTTTTAGCCATTCGATTGAGGAGATATCGCCTGCAACAGAAAATCGTTTTTTATCGAACGGTGCGAGCAAATGTCAATCACTTGCATGTTTCCGGATATTATCACGTACATAAAAGTAAACCATCATAATAGCGCAGCCGAACGCAAAAAGGACCGTGCTTAATTGTGCAGCCATTTCGTACATGACAAACATTTCTACGACCATATGTCCCCCCATCATTTCGCGAAAAATTTCAAAGTCTCCGTGGGGAGACATACTCCTCACTACGAACGTACTCGTATATTACGGGTCGGTCATGTCCCATGACATAATTAACTGGAAATCGATATAACCCCAAACTTAAATACCATGAAATGTTCGATGACAAACTCTTGCTTCTTTTCTCGTGTGTAACGTTGGCGTTCATCACATGTGGAAATCGCTTGAGGAGCTGAATTTGTCTTCTGTTTGTATTGAAAATGCATCTGTTGTCTTCATCTTGGAAAGTGCGCAAAACACCCTCGGAGTTGTTCTGTGACGGCACTTCCAGAGGGTAATCTGAAGCCCAATAAAATACGTTATACAACAAACTCACTTAGCATCGCAGGCTTCAGGTTGCATCGTAAGTTTTCAGTGTGTTGATATAGCGAACTTGCCACAACCATTGGCAACGTACTGTTTATAATCGGAAGTAGGCGTATTATACACAAACAAACTCCTAGAGCCGTTCACTTTATTCACAGTAAGCCTTCGATATGTGGGAAGGGACTCATACACCAAACTATTAAAAGGGACATTTGGTCTCACACTCGAAAGATCTTTCGTTTGAAAAACCTACAACCCTGACTTGCAAAAAGTATCGTGAGAATTAAATCACACTAATTGACAAGAATCAACTTACCATACAAGTCACACCCAACCGCATTCACTTCTGCGTCTCTTTCACTTCATAAATCGTTAATAAATCTAGATAGTACGCAAAGAAACATGCAACCCTACTCAATCATGTGTCAAGATTGTTGTGAAACTGACGGCTGGTTCCACAAACGCAAATAACACAGACATTGCAGTAATTAACACTCACTGGTTATAATGTGTTCTACTAAATGGATAATTACGATGTACATGGTACCAGGTACATTGAAAGTTCGATGACTTCATTGCTACGTTATTACTACTGCGTAGGAACAGGCTCTGAGTTGAGCTGAACACACCTTTGATTACTACTGCATATTCCCAACTACCGCAGATATCTTGCAGATAACCTTGCAGACGTTCCTAGAAATGTGAGAAAATATGAAGTTCACGATTTCTCAATAGTCGCCTTGAAAGTAGCAGTATACTCTATCGAATCGTTTGCTAACGATTTGAGTTCACACCGAGTTACGCGTAATCTGTTGATTGAGTAAATACCTTCCTCGTTATCCAATGACAGAAAAGATCATCTATCTCCAAAACGGTTAGCTAGAAGGCGCACGTCAAAACCGGATTTATAATGATACTAGTTGAATCAATATACATGAAAATTAAATCCCTCGACACGAATGTGAAACAATTCCCAAAAGTTGAACAAAGCATGTGCCCGTAAAACAAATTGGACAACCAGGCATCGCTCAGTAATGAGGGATGACGGAAGGGGATTGAGTTCACTCAAGTAAATGATCGTTGGTTGGGTCAGGAATAAAACGACTGTTCGTGCACCGAAAGATTATGGGAATTAAAAGTCACTCATGGAAAAATGCAGAGGGAGAGTGTTTAATTCTGACATTTAGACAGTGACATAGCTCAGACTGAATAAAATTAGAAGGAAACGGTTGCAGTATTTTTAAGGGACGTAGTTTATCAACCTGGAGATATCCGCGATCTTCCTGCGATGCAATATGAAAAGTTTTTCCTGAAATCTTAGTTCACCTTGTACGTAGGATCGTGGGGACCTTTGTACAGTGTGAAGGAGGATTTTTTAAAGAATTTCACATATTGTACAGCAGGCAGGCCGGCGTTATCTTCAGATAGCTAAGTTAATAAAACGTAGGGTCATCTTCCAACATTGTTCGAACAAAGCATGACAATCCCAAAAATGATGCGACCGACGTCAACAAAATCAACATTCTCCATGTCCCACGAACGAAACCATATCACTGGTTGATAACCTGATGATTGCTTTCATTTTACCATCGATTAGTGTATTGATATTCGTATAAACATATAGACCAACTGTGACCTCCACATATCAACACGCAACTTTCGCCAAACGAAAACGACCAAAACTGCAGAAGCTATAGATTCACTTTCCATTCATTAGAAAATTTCCAAAAATTTACTGAAGTGAAAGTTATGTCAAGTACATGTGAAGCGGTACAAGTAATCTTGCTGGAAAGTATGTAAAATATGACATATTCTACTTTGCCTCGCAAAAGAATGTGCGTACTTATATCAGCAGCACGTGCCCTGAAAGTACATCCACGGATGCACAGGCGTTTGCGAGCATAGCAGCCCATATATGTAGACGGATACGTATTAAAAAAACAGAACTACATATACGCTCATGAATATGGAATTATATATGACCAGGTATTACATCCTTATCCATAAGCCAACACAACCAGGTTCGTGGATACAGATATACGGATATACGTATATGATATCATTACAAAAGTGACGTGGTAACTTCTTTTCTTTCAACGTAAACATATATAGTTCTCTGTCGAAAAATATATAATTGTGCTGCCGGTATGTACGAATATTATGGTATTAGTTGATTTGACAACGGGCTTATCCATCAACCAATCACGACATTTGCCCGTCCAAGTTATTTTTTCCTTGGTCATGGGAGGAAGTCGACTCCCCAGAAGCCATACTGTAACCTACAAGCCAGCCGTTTGCAGTGGTTGTCCGTTACACTTGCGGACCAACTTTTGGGGCAACGTGGAGACACCGGGGACAGCGTTCTTCCGAAGGAGGGGTTCCAACAACAATCCTGTAAAAGGAAACAATACACAAACATGAGCCAAAGGCCCAGTAAGCCATGCACACGACTTACACAAACGAAAACTAAAACGGCGTTACTTCAATTTCTGCACCAGGTACCAAGAAAAAAAGTGGAACAAGCGATGGAATATTTTTCATCCAATTCAATTGATGTGTGTGTCAAACTTTCGTAAACCGCAACCCATCTCTCTCTCACTATGCATTCTTTTGTCAGCAGACTT
>LOND01002425.1:57850-68653 GCA_014220965.1 Paragonimus kellicotti
GAGCTACCTGCCGTCATTACGGACGTGGTACATCACATCAAGACGCAAGACACACCAGTTTTTCAACGACCACGAAGACTGGCACTAGACAAACTGCACATTGCTCGTGCCGAATTTTGACACATGCTGGACATGCATATAATTCGCCCTTCCGATAGCCCATGGGCATCTCCTCTGCACATGGTGCCAAAGAAGACGGAAGGCGATTGGCGCCCTTGTGGAGACTACCGTGGATTGAACAATGCTACTGTTCCAGATAGGTACCCTGTACCACACGTCCACGATCTAACTACTAGTCTCGCGGGGAAAACAATTTTCAGCAAAATTGACCTCGTCCGTGCCTACTACCAGATACCGGTAGCACAGGAGGATATACCCAAAACAGCTATCACCACTCCATTTGGTCTGTTCGAATTTTGCGCATGCCTTTCGGTCTCCGTAACGCTGCACAGACGTTCCAACGCCTGATTAATGAAGTCACCCGTGGATTAGACTTCGTTTATGCATACATAGATGATATCCTTGTGGCTAGCTCTTCCCCGGAAGAGCATATCATCCACCTGCGGACGTTGTTTCAACGTCTGGCGTCATACGGTCTTACTGTCAACGGAGCTAAGTCCGAACTCGGTCAAACCTCGTTGAATTTTTTAGGCCACAGCATCTCAGCAGAAGGGATTAAACCGCTCGATTCTAAGATCGAGGCTATTCGATCGTGCCCGCTTCCTGACACAATTCCGAAGCTCCGCCGCTTCAATGGACTTGTGAATTATTATCGTCGATTTATTCCCAACTGCGCCAAGCTTATGCAGCCTTTGACTGATTTGCTTCGGGGCAATAAACGTACTTTACATCTGACACCCGAAGCCACAACAGCTTTCGCCACCGTAAAGGAGGCACTTGCCTCTGCAGTCATGTTGCACTTCCAACAACCGGATGCACCGATCAGCATCGCCGTGGATGCATCAGACACAGCCATAGGTGCAGTGCTACAGCAAGCTATTCTGGAGGAATGGCAGCCGATTGCATTCTTCTCTCAACGCCTCAGTGATACTGAGACGCGATACAGCACCTTCGGTCGTGAACTCTTAGCTGTGTATAGGGCT
Organism: Paragonimus kellicotti; assembly: GCA_014220965.1. NCBI lineage: Eukaryota > Metazoa > Platyhelminthes > Trematoda > Plagiorchiida > Troglotrematidae > Paragonimus > Paragonimus kellicotti. The sequence continues at coordinate 58,954 of LOND01002425.1, forward strand.
GTGCGCCATTTTCGTCACGCACTCGAGGGCCGTGATTTCATTATTTTCACGGACCACAAACCTCTCGTGTATGCTCTGCGGAATTACTCCGATAGACATTCACCTCGAGAAACTCGACAGCTGGACTACATAGCCCAGTTTTCTACGGACATCCGCCATGTCTCCGGAGCCGCAAACGTCGCTGCGGACACTTTATCACGAATGCACAGCGTATCTACAGCCACCGACCTGATCTCACATCGCAACATAGCTGCACAGCAACAGTCCGATTGCACGTTTATGGATGATCTAAAACGCACGAATCTACGGATTGTCACAGTGCCATTGACATCTTCGACTGGTACCATTGTATGTGACAATACGCTGGGATACCCCAGGCCAATCGTGCCACATTCATTACGAAGAGCAGTTTTCGAAGCGCTGCATAACCTGTCACACCCAGGAGTACGTGCATCACTACGACTGATCGCGGATCGATTCGTCTGGCCTAACATGAATCGGGACGTGCGGCATTGGGCCCGTCGGCCGCCTTGCATATCAACGTTCCAAGATCAACCGTCACACGAACAGCCCGCTGAGAACACTTCCAACTCCCGACGATCGTTTTGAACTTGTCCACCTGGACCTCGTCGTGCCAATTCCACCCTCTCGAAGCTACACCTACCTACTCACGTGTATCGACCGGTTCACTCGCTGGCCAGAAGCCATACCGTTGCCAGACCCATCAACAGTATCTGTCGCTCAAGCTTTAGTTGAGCATTGAATCGCACATTTTGGATGTCCGTCCACCATTACAACCGATCGCGGTACCCAATTCGAATCAGCCTTATTTTCACACTGACCAATGCTGTTAGGCGTGCAGCCCGAGCACAAACCAACAACACAACAAAAACAAACCATCCACACAAAACCAACAAGACCCCAACCTAAAAAAAACCACAAAAACACACAAATACAACCACCAACAAATCACCAGAAAAACCACAAAACACACCAACAAACCACAAAACACACCCACCAACAAAACCCAAACACAACACACACGCAAGAATATAAAAAACAAATAGCGCAAACCACATAAGTAGAGAGTAATTATAAGTCAAATAAAAGCTTCATTACGTGATACACACGAGACGGATGGGATCGTAAGAGAAAAGCCACTCCAATATCACCACACACAGACCTTCTACAATATGGTATCCCAAATAAGCCAAATATCCACTCAAGGATGACAGTCGACCCCACGCCAACACTAACGAAACTACGGTTCGTCTTCTAAGCTTCCAGCTGAACTTCTTTCAACCTCAAACGCAAAGCCGTTGTCTGACGCCCAGGACTCACGCCAATGACTAGTCCAATTACATGTTGGTCGGCTTACGATGAGCGGGTTGCGACACATATCAAACAACCATCATCTTACGTTCTAAAGAAATCAGACGTTGTGCCGTTCGGTTCTGCGAACGGGCTCTGTCAAGAAAAGCCGACTGCACGTAAACAGATGATAACAGAGAACACCTTCTACGCTGATACAAAAATTAAACACGGCATTCAATAAAAAGCTTATATGTGGATTGCGCACAGTTTAAAATCCGTTCAAGCATGCTACACGAACAACAGTCCGTCTCTTCGACCGCCCTCACCACTTGCTAAAATTAACCACTCGAACAAAATCAAATCCAAAACAAGAGAATATTAAGAAAGACAACCACAACAAATCACAAACGAAAAGCATGTCAATTACTAACTAATATCAACACATAACCGACTCAAACCCATAAAGCAAACGCCCGTTTAACCACATATCTCGCAACATAATCAACAACAATCACCAAAAAACGAGTTCCTCCCCATACTAAATATATTACCAACCAAACGATTCAAAGCGGAGGACGCGTAAACAATATATTACTTGGCGCGCGTTATCACGAAAGTAAGTTATACCTTTCCTTCTGTATTTCGCATTCTACTGTGACAGTTGACCAATTCCGATACTAGTGTATTATCTAGTCATACATTGTCCGACCAGACCGCCAACAGTATTGTCGTAATGTAAAATCTCCTGGTCTACCGTGTGCCCAGAAATGACCACGTGAGACCTTAAACTGTCCAAAATAATCACCCTCCACAGCACCCGCAGCTCTCAACGGACACACAGTTACGCGTGGGTCTCCTGCCCTCATTTCACAAACACTCACCAAGTTCTTGTAAGATCGACGTCTGATGGCACGAGATTACAACGCCCGTTTGGAGCCGACTTGGAAGACTAGACAAAGATCCAGTTTTTGATGGTAGAGGGATCTCCGGCTAAGAAATAATTTACTAGGGAGAGGCTGGAAGCATTGAAGGTCGGATATCCAGATGCTAAGCACTCACGGTTTATCATAATCCCAGCAAAAGTTTATTCAATCGGAGCTCCCTCTATGACCAACATCTCACAACAACCTCTACCTCACCACAATGTTCTCGCTATTCCGCAGTTCGTAGCACGCAAACTAGGCAAGCAGTAATCCAACAGAAAACACTTGTCCAAGAACTAGATCTCGCGAAGTGGACCCAAACACAATTTCATGCATTGACCACAGTTGCTCAGGGTCATTCTTCGTACGTTGCAGTGACTCGCACAGCAAGGGCACAGTGGGGCCAGCGCCCGAAGATGTGGAAACGTAACTTTATGGGTACTCTACTGGATCTTCCGCAAAGTCATGTTCTGGGCCACCACAAAAACGGGAAACACACTCGGTCATGAACGGAGATAGACGTCTCGGTGCTTGCACTGCACATTCCTCGATATCCACAAAATTGCCACTTTCTCCATTCGCTAAAATCCGTAAACGGTCAGTACTTACCAAAGCGTTCGTAGTCAAGTCAGCGAATGCCCTGCAACATTCTCTGCATTCAGAGCGACAGTCCTGGTATATCTCGCGCCGCGCGTCGAAGGACTAACTCTGAGCTCTCCCTAGTTTTCTTCCTTATGCTATCAGATACCGCGGCTGGTTAACCCGCAAACCACCGGTGCGGAGGTAGCTTGGCTCAGGATAAGTTTGTGGGACCTACACTATACACAGATAATGAGATGATGTATCACGTTCAGCAGTATTTGGAAACGTATCCTGTAATCACGTTTTAGATTCTCTTCAAAGATAAAAGAAAAAAAAGATTGATGAAACCGTACTTTGTAGTTAGGAAACGAAGGGGCACTTCATAATGCTCGTTTGCGTCCAACGCGTACGACTGTATTAGTGACAAAGCCATCCGAATCCTCTCTGGAAAGTGTGGGGCCATTCGGTGACGTATTATTGAGCTCAGTATCATATAAGACACGAATCTGGTCCACCAACGTAGGAACGTCCTGTGACAGCCAGTTGACGGACGCCTTCGTCTGGCATTCACTAGTCAAAGGTCCGCACAACATACAACCGAATAGAGTCCTCACCGCGTATGGTTGTCTACGTCCCCCTAGCCTTTGATCTAGGAGCCAATGCGCCTCGGGCACGTCGAAACCTCACTACCCTCAATCTCACCGAATGTAACGTTCGGCAGGTGTGCCCACTTACTGGCTTCTTTGGCACGACCCCGGTGGTGCTGTAACAAATACAACATCCGTTGAGCGTCATCTGATACCTTCCTTTCGACATAACACTCAACTTGCCGAACGAACTTCCAGTAATCTTATGGGGTCACCATCAAAAGAGCACAACTCAACTTCAGGAAGGTCAAGACTAGCGGCTGTTGGCAGAACAGTATACGATGGGTGGACTGGGATGGGATGCTCGTCGGACTGTATTGGCCTCAATTCTGCAGCTGGCTTTACGTTAAGGTTCTTCAAATACTGTTCAACTCTGAGCATCCCGATCAACTGAATGCTCCCGCACGGGGTAAGCGTCAACATGAGCATATTTATCTTCAGCTAGATCAAGCAACAATCTAGCCCTCTCAACTTCCATTCTAGCCTGGGCCAGCTTACGCTCTAATGCGACTTCTGCTATGACTTCACGTTCCTTAAGCTCAGCTAGCAACAACGTAGACTTAGCCTGCAAACTCTTAAGACTGCGTGTGGATCTACGACTAACGCATGAGCCAGAAACTGAAACAGCATCTACAGAACGGCGGACTTGCCTGTCACATCCGGAATCTTCCTTGGGTTCCATGAGTTCGGAATTACTTGGTATCAGCAAAATTCCAAGTTTCGTCAGATTGAGTACTGTAACGATCCACGTCTGATCGTTGAGTTACGCGTAGCCCAAAAACGGATCCCCAAATTGAAAACAAGATTGGATCCAACAATTTCTACGGTACTATTAAAGAAATGCATCAGTAATTACAAAAGCAAACCTCAATCGTTCGCGACGATAGTCTCGTCCAGCAAAATCAACAGTTTCTCAACAGGACCAGCAAGGTCAAAGGTCAGCCGTCACGCCAGTAAGCCAGGACAAGAATGGCTACTCGCGCCAAGGACAGTTAATGACACATTAGTTCAATAAAACAAAACGGGGTGGGTGAGGTAGTGGGAACAAGTGTCAGGTTAGTGGGAAAATAGGGAATGCAAACGATGGGGACGAATTTTCTCAGTTCATGGATCAACTGACATACACAGGTATTTCACCTTTTCTTATTTCTAGGTCTAACGCGATGCATAGCAGCAGTTGCTGGGCCCAAGGAGAACAACCTTGAACGCCGTAGCACTCTGTGCCTGCGCAATGAGGAAATCACACCCCTGTCACGTCCTCAGGAGGCGTTTTCAGGTTGGGTGGCTCGCGCGCGGCTGGCCAGCAAGACAGCAGCTGTTGCCTAGGATTAAAATTTATAGGTAGAAGGCCTCCTATATTAGTCGCCCTTCTAGGGGGGCTGATGTAGTGAGATCACCTTCGACGTCCCCAAAATCCTAAACTCCCTGCGACGTGAGAGTTGCCTTACCAGTACCACCGTGCCTGTTCACATTATCTTGTGAATGTAAATTTACTACAAACCACTAACATCAAAGTTAGTGTGTTGGCGTAGGTATCGCAGTCTTAGTCGTGACTATGATGAATCCGCGCCAGCTCTGCTACTATAGGCTACATTCACTAGGATAACAATGTTTTAGCTGTCACCGTTGGGAACGCCGCCCAACCATTCTGACGCTTGTTTGAATTCTGAAGGTCGACTGGAGTTTCCGTCGACATTCGTCCTCTCTGGCGGTTGCCGTGCGGTCTGTGCTTGAGGTTCTCTCACGTCCAACTCCCTAGCGCCTTTAACTGTTGCGTTGAAGTCTGCTTGTGAACGGTGAGTAAATCAATAAATAAAGTTTGTTTGCAGATTCACAATCTTCTCACTATAACTTCCGTTCCGCGTTAACATAAGGCTCGCAAAACCTTGAGCGTACGAGCCTAGAAACCGATCGCGATAAAAGCCATGCGCAGGGGAGTTATACAAACGAAGTAAAACTCCGGCAAGTTTGGTGACAGGCAATTCTCTCCAGTGTCGGTAAATGACCGCATCAATGAGTTTGTTGCAATTCAAAACCTTCTACTGCACAGTCCATTTTCGACGACGATTTGAATTATGATGCTTTTGTGGTCAATTTTGTCGATTTCCTCATTCACATGAAAACCGTATCAGGCTTACTAATCTTCAATTGCTGGGTTTTATTCGAACTGACAATCCGGGAGACTACTTGGTCTGTTAAAATCACCGAGCATCTACAATACCACCTGAAAGAGGTGCAGGCACCGCTGCTAGCACACACTAGGGAATACTTACAGTTGTTTCGGGAAATGTTAGGGATGGAGGCTTTCGACCAATAGTGCGTGTGGCTTGGGTGGGAAAGTAGTATAATCCATAATTCATATTTAATTATCACGCCTAATGGAATACATACATAACACACACAGTGGAAATTTTGCGATCCTATATCATTAAAAAGTACTTGTTGTATGCAAAAAAAACCAGTTATTTGTTAAGCCGAACTCTAACCGCTTCGATTGTTCACGCGCGCCGTGTTCAAATTCACGCCCTGCTGGCCGTGTCTAATGTTTGTGAGGTTTGCCAAACTTTCATGACATCGCTGTGTTATGTCTGGCGCACACCCACGCATCATCGCTAAAGTTAAGAGATATTATTTCATATCTTATTGGGAAGCCTTAGTGGTTTTTCGAAATGTTAGGTCAGTCCGTGTCCCACGATCTATCGAAGGTTGCCAACGTGAGGTGTCACTGGCTGGATTTCTAATGTATGTGCAGAATCATGAAAATGTGGACGTTTGCCAACGTTCTGCACCCACTATGTTGTGCATACCGAAACATATAACACATCAGGTAACTGAACGTAATTTGAACTGTAATTACCATAAAACGATTGATTTTAGATATACCGGAAAAATTTACAAGTATTAGTGCTTGACTGAATCAAGAAATAAAAAATCTTTCCGAAGCTAGCGTTGTCGATCGCCTACGGGCATCGCGGGCCAATTTCATGAGCCACCCGGAACACTCCTGAAATGGCAGGTGACACGGGACGTTCTACGATCTTGAGGGAAAGATATCGGCTTGTTACCCAGTGATAGCCGCGACCATTGTTGTCGATCGGCCAGAGATCAGCTTCGCCATAAGTTGGCGCTTATCCGGGCGAATATGCTCATTTAGGGTTGGTTCAGGGCATTGTGAATGCTATTACAGGCTGGCGGCTACACCATGTGACGTCCGTTGGAATCCAGTTGCATGTGGATGGTTTATCACCAACGAATGCGGGGAAGTTCACAATATGGCCGCGCTCTGTCGCCTGAATGAGTCGATCGTAACCGAACCGTTTGTAGTTGTTGTGTATGGAGGGAGCAGCAAAGGGAAAAGACGTCAACCGTATGATCTTTGGGAGTAGTGCCAAGCACACTGCCGCACTGCTTTGGTTGTGCAATGGCATACGTATTAGACAATGTTCTGTGTCGAAGGGTATGTTTGAAGGCGGTAATCTGTGATACACCGGTTCGCTCATACGTTAAACAGGTTCGTAGACACGGTACATACCATGGTTGTGGTAAGTGCGAACAACGAGGAGTATATTGCGAACGGAAAGTCACGTTCACGCCGCAAACTGGTTCTCTTCGAACAAACGCATCGCACGCCGTACATCCCTGTCCCCGTTTATGTCGCTACCGGTTGACATGATCTGCACTGTCCTTATGGACTGTATGCATTCCGTTGTATTTGGAGAGATGTCCGTTCGCTAATGGTTACTATGTTATGACCACAAAATGTTCAAAGATAACGATAAGTGTCTGAGCGCGACGACCTATTATGTTAAACACGAACACGTTATCGCACCGAAGTCGTAAACGATAACACGAGAAACCCAGAGAACACAAGAAGACTCTTGACGTCATCCAGAGGTGCTTGCTCTCTAACCAAAAGGTACATTGCAACCCAGCGTTCTGCATATTATATTTGCTCCTGAACAGCCTTGTGAAGAATCCAACAGTAAATTGATATGCATTAAATGAAAGTGGGATCCAATCAGAGACGCCGGAGAAAAACGTGCTGCCAAATATTGGAGTGTTTTGGCACGTCTTGTTGGCCGCGAAAACATTAAATATAAAATCACAATTTAGATTTTTCGAAGATAGCTCGAAAAAGATAACCTCTTTTGCGAGGTGAAAAAAGGTTTACCTTTTGTTCCAACACCTCCTGCTTCGAGAAGATGACAATCATCCGTAGCCTATTTGGCTTCGAGGTCCAGGCTGCTTAGAGCATGGCGGATCGTGGCTTGCCGTGTGTCGTGCTTTTGGGTAACGCCGGAGGGTTCGGTTTTGCGATTTCTGGCGTTGAAGACGACGGAACTGTGGAGTGGTCATGTGTCCGGATTAGGAGCGCGTGTTCAACAGATATCCAGCGGAAGCAGGACCTGTGTTCATTCTGTCGTTGTTGAGTTTTGCGTGCGGGGTCAACTGTGGTTTGCGGTGACATGTTCCAGTACGGATATGCCCACTGACGAAACGTCAACAGTCACTTTCCGTGACGAGCGCACACGGTTTGCGTCCGTCAGTATTGTTGACCCCAGTCAGATCGAGCACAAGCGTATATTCGGCTCTTCCAATAGAGTAACACTTTGAAGTTTGGCGTTGGGCACGCATGCAGTTGGCTCTATTCGGCTCGGAAATGAGAGCCTGATGAACTGTAGCGAAGCTTCGCGACCACAAGAGCTCGTTCGGCTGGTTGATCGACTCGTCGGGATGTTGCAGGATGGGGATGTGCGGGTAGTAGCGAACAGAAAACTCCTTTGTAACACCTCGTCTGTGGTCCCCTTGCCCACAAGGAGGATTTCAAGTAAAGCGCCAGCTGTTTGAAGGCTTGTCAACAAAACGCTTATCAGCTTGCCCGTTTGGCTGTGCGCGCGAAATAAGGGACGCGAACAGTGTAGTTGCCTACAATTATTCTTTTGTAACGGCAGAAGAGCCTCAAATGTGAAGGATCGCGTGATCGTCCCAATGTTCGGATGTATCGGGATATCCGGACGCTGACTGAATTGCAGGCCCTAGGGGCAATGATCGTACGGAGGACAGTTGCCGGCAGAAAGTGTGCAACTATATCTCGGTGGCCATGTTGGCATATAGGCCATTCGACCAAGGACGAGGTTAGGATACCCCGTCGATTCGGACCAGCGAAATCAAGATGTAGGCCGTTGTGACCATGGACCTTTGGGTGCTGGCCACGGTATTGGATCCTGCCTGGTAGGTAGTTTGGCAGCCTGTTGACATCTTGAGCACCGTTTCACTAGATCTTCTATATGGCTGTCCATGCCGGGCCAATAGGCGTAACTACGAGCGATCGCCTTCATCCTGCTGGTGCCGGGATGACCAGAGTGGAACTGTCTCAGCACAGGAAGGCGGAGGGCGGCTGGAATGACCACACGATCAGCAAACATGAGGCAGGAATCCACTGCTGTCAACGAGTCACGTCGACGGTAGAATTGGCTGATCTCACCAGCAGGAGGAACTGTGGGCCACTTGGTCCGGACGAACTCCATGACCTGGGTGAGTATCGGGTCCAATGTCGTGGCGCACTGGATGTCGACGGCAGTCACGGGAATTCCACGAATGGCGTCTGAGAGCTGGCGGCGAACGTCATTCTCCATTGTCAGAGTAGCAATGACAGTGTCTTCCTCGGGCACGTGCTGATTGCTGATGAGGCGAGATAGACCGTCAGCTTGGCCAAACTCGTCAGTGCGGCGGTAGTGGATATCGAAGTCATAGCCAAGCAAAATTGTGGCCCATCGCTGCAGTCGATTGGCAGAATAAACCGGAATGCCCTTCTTCGATCCAAAAATGGACAGTAGCGGCTTATGGTCGGTTAGCAGGGAAAAGTGCCGACCGTATAGAAGTTTGTGGAACTTCTTCACAGCGAAAATGATCGCGAGACCCTCTTTTTCGACCTGACCGTAATTCTTCTCAGCGGAGTTGAGCGTACGAGAAGCGTGAGCAATAGCCTTCTCGGAACCATCCGGGAAGATGTGCGAGACGACTGCTCCAACACCGTAGTTTGATGCATCTGCTGCGACCACAATTGGCAGGGTTGGATCGTAGTGCGTCAGCAGCAGGTCGGAGCTGAGCATCGTCTTCAGTTGGGCGAAGGAGTTCTCGCAATCGGGGGACCAACACCATATAGTGTTCTTCTGCAACAGTCGATTGAGTGGGGCCCGAACATTATGTAGCGTTGGAAGGAATGCACTGTAG
>LOND01002426.1:31580-45679 GCA_014220965.1 Paragonimus kellicotti
GCTAAGTTTGGATGTCCAAGTCAGTTCGTCAGTCTAGTCAGAATGTTTCATGTGGGCATGAACGCGAAAGTGCAGTCGTGATCGACCTCTCATAATTTTGACAGTCACTGACGTAAAGCATCCCTAGTTAGTCAACATCTGACTGCAATGGTCACTGCTGAACCGTTTCTCTCTCAAATTACAACAAAAGTGCCTTCTTACTCTGAACATGACCTAACTGGATACTCGAAGTATCTCGCATAAAAGGCGTCCAAAATGGAGCAACCAAGAACGAATAAGTAAATAACCACCAATCAACAGGAAATGAGTTAATTAGAACAATCAGTTATAGAGAAGGGTAAGGGCGCGTCCAACAATACTACGTAATAAAGTTTTGGTAGATACAGACTAGTAGGTATAGAAAAGAAGAAAGACATTTTAAAGGTGTAGTTGTGATACAAAATTCATCGTGGTTGTTCACTGCGGAATTTAAGATCAATTTCTACAAACAAAACAAACAGGCCTCGCTGAATTTAACGTTCCGCATCGCACTAAACTTAGAACGACAAACGTACTAAACGAATTTCAACAAATCCAACATTTCAGATAGTTGAAAATCCTCATAGCAATCAAGAAAAACAAACTTTTAGCGAATATACTGATTTCGATCAATTCCTCTATTTGGCTGGTACAATTACAGAAAGTTAGGTGATCAAACACGGCCGCCCAACCTGTGAAACAATTTGTCCCCGTCCCACTGTCCCAGCCTGATTAACACTGACTAACTAGGATCAACTTCGTTTGTGTTCCTAACCACAGCGAAGTAGTGTTAATCATTTTATCCAATTACATTGTCCCTTTGTTTTCTTGTTGATCAATAACATTCTAACTCGTCACTTAATTTCATATAATTGTACCAGCCAAAGAGGAGAATTTATCGAAAACAGTCTGTTCGCTGAAACTGTGTTTTTCAAAATCCAACATTCACAGATGCCCTTCGGAACTCGAAGGAAGCTGAAGTTAAATACCCGATGGAAGGCCACTTGTTGAATATTCGATGTTTCGGCGCCCCAAGTCGTCTACGTAATTCGACAGTGCGCATGATTTTTCGCAGATGAAAGTGTGCGATTTACACATACCAAAAGTGAACTCCAGCAACCGACCGCGGCTTTTAAATTTGATCTGAATATATCAACACAGGTAAATTTTCTTTTCAGTCTTCTCCGAACGGGCTTGCTAAGTCTACATATTACTTTAGCGAAATTTATCTGAGCCGCTTTCATATGCATTTTCTAACACGTGTCTCAAATATTCAGTGATCGGACGTGGTTAACAACAATGAGGTACTCCAACGAGAGTACACGGACGGGCTTGAAGCTATTCTGTTGTTTAATCAGCTCCGTTAGCTAGGTCACGTCTGTAGAATGGGCGACAGACGGAGTCCCAAGTATTTGTAAGTGAAGGTGAAAGCAGGTAAACGAAATCCCGGTGGTCAAATACGGAGATACCAGAATGTTATCCGCGTTAACCTTTTGCGTTGTAATATCGATTTCAAATTTTAGATAAATTTGGCGTTGGACTGGACCATCTAGAGAGTTGCTATCTTGGTGGGAGTCCGACGATTCGAACAACAGTAATCTGGCCGTGAATCAGAGTGCGCGGTACGCAGAATAACCATAAATGTCAGTGATAGTGGTGACATGACTGTTCGACGGTTTGATGAATGTGACCGCGAATATGCTGGTCGTCACCGGTTGTTAGGTCATCAATGGCCTTCGGTGAAGAGAAGATGAGTATGTTAGGCGCAAGTAAGTTAGATCATTTATGTAATTCCTCGTTCGTATCAACCGACTACACCTGTCATTTGCTGACTGGCCCGCTCTCCTTTTCAGAATCCTGGGTCGTAGTGTCCTTCGATCCATACTTTTCTTCGGTCTTGTTGGTGTTGTGAATGATGAATATCCTATTCATTTTTTGGTCCAACTTTGAATTTTCACTTCTGTTCGTGCTGCTATCTAGTGTGTAATAATATACATTGCTATGGTGAACTATGTCTTGCCTTATGTATCTGACATGTTTCGTACCACTATAAATTTTACCATTGGATGCTAACTTTTATTCCGAATGATAAGGGATTCACATTTATACTAGCCTACCAGCCGGCTAACCAGCATTGTCTGGCTCTGCCACGAATGCCTTCACTCACACGCTTCCTGGTTTTATTCCATCGGGTTTGCATTGCATGCGTGATGTGTGCGTAGAGCCACGGATGATCTAACACGGGCCACCTGTGATGAGTGTTATGTGCAGGCGTCACTTAGACTCGATCATCGTGACAGGCTAATTAGAAAACGGAAGCCTCCAACCTTGCGTGTTGTCCACTCAGGTATTACCGGCTGTTCGCCCTGGTGGATCTGTGCGTATGTATCGATTTCCACTGGCATTCCGTTGATAACACATTCAAGGTGTACGATGCGCACGTTGATTCATGTTCTCGTCATCACTTAACGCTCACACCTGCATAGGATAGCTCCTGTTGCTTAGTCTATTCGGTACAGTACAAAAACTATGTTACTAACTGCCTCTTGGACGTACAGGAAATGACAGTATGCGTCATCCTGTAGTCTGTCTAGATCATTATGTTAACGGTCTCTGTCAGTATCGATTGCACATGGATTTTGACTGAGAGTCCAAGTCTCATTTGAGCAGTCTTTTAAAAGATGTTAAATGATTGGAAAGCTCAAGGTGCCAAACCTGTGTGGGAAAGGTGGTCCATATTAGGGAACAGTGTTTTTATGTGGCAACATTCATATAAAAAGATAGTACAGCAGTTGAAGTGTTGTTAACACGCTGATGCACTGAAAATTAAACTTATCAGACTTGATTACATTCACAAAACTAATGAACGATTAGACTGACATGAGAAACAGGCAACAGTTTCCCGAATGAAACAGATTAACAAACATACACTGATTAATGTTAGGGTTGGCAGGCAAAAATAGGTAGGAAAAATCATTCACTTGTTGACGGTTTCGGTCAAACTAAAACGCACACATGAACCTAGCAAATGAAACCACCTTCGAGACATCAAAAGGAATGATGAACATCACGCAAACCTAAGCACAGAACAAAGTTAAGTAAAAATAACCTCAGAATGCTCGATTTTACGGTGTATCCGGTTTGTTGGCTGATGAACGGCAGCACATATTTAACCAGGGCGATAAAAATTATCGCATTCCACAAATTGCATGTCTTCCCTCAGGTCAATAACCTACACCGCCTTTTGGCACTTCACAGACATTCCAGTCTGCCTTTTTATTACAGCCAACGGCTTAAGGACTTCACACTAAACTTTGCCAATTCGGATTCCAGAAAACTGTGTCTTGCCTACCCTAGATCCACCACACCAAAATGTGTCCACCACGATACTGACTCAACGATTCACTATGAAAGTATTTTTGAGGCGAAATGATGTTCTAATCAATGGATTACATAGAACATCTACAAATAACCGTTGCACTGCAAAGCCGGAAAAATCAAGTACGAAATATAATTCAAGCTGAGCCCATTATGGACCGTCAAAAGCACCTTGTGCGCGTCTAAATGATAAACTGATCATATAGGTTTAGGATTTTACACAATATAGAGCAACGCATTTAAAGCAAACGAGCAAACACCTTGCTCGTTAAGGTTTTGCATTTTTGTCGTTTGTGCTGAGACACTTCAAATACAAAATAAAGTTAGTATACCGGCGAAAAGGGAATTCACTTGTTCTCCGTTACACGATAACCACCAATGGAATGCCACCGTACTATAGTCAAGCACTAGTCAACGAATGTAGAACACACTGTTATAACTACACTCATAGGACATTGAACAATAATCCGTCTACTTGAGAAGTAAAAACAAGTTAGATTGTCATGCTATATCCGCTGCAGAACCAGTCCATCCAGAATAGCAAAAAACGACCAGGTTTGATTGCGAGGTTTAGAGGTGAATCAAACCTGAGCGAAACCAATGTAAAATAGGTTTCCCCTACTGTTCATATTAAACATCAACTATCATAAAAACCTACACAAACCAGGTTGAGCGAGTCAGAGTAATTGGAACAAAGTGGTCCTCCAGATTGATAAGTGACCGGCATAGTGAAGCGGACATTGGAAACTAATGTGATCTAACCGTGAAAAATGGGAGTTATCACGAGTTTGCACACAAAAGTTTGTTAAACATAGCACCTCTTCTTCGAAAAACTAACGTCGACATTATGCCAAGATTTTGGGTTCAGCTGTGTTGGCCCAACTAAAACGCTCAGGTTAGTGGCTCCGCTACATAGCAGTACAGTCACGAGCGTACCGGCTAGCTAAGAATACAAGCCCAAAAAGTTGGCGACCGACTGAAAATCAGTTATATCAAGAAATAGATTCAGGTCACTTGCTTTCGGTTGAACTGCCGTACTTTCACCACCCAACCTAGGACGGAACTGACTGACTTGACATCCCTCGGTCGATGACCCCATCCGCACTTCAACCGCAGCACCTCTGAGTAACCCCCGGTACCCAGGCCTGCTAATTCTGGTAGTAATCGCCAGCATAAACCGGTTGCCTTTTTTCAAGTTTCCAGTTGTGATGCTGGTGCACTGATGTCTTCATCAGTGGTCCTACTATTTTGGTTGATCACATGATACGCAACAGTGTTCTCAGGACTTGATCAAACGGTGATTTAATCCATGGAGTGGGTGGATCAGATGTTGAGTGGTGGTGTATTACGAAGGTCTAGATGAGGTCCTGTGTTGGCTTTTCCCATAAGCTTTCAAATGAGCAAGTATTAGGGTTTCCATAAGACCCTATGCCTGTCCGTCTGATTGTAGGCAGTGCTGTAAAAAAACGTATGCGCCCTCTTGTTCAAAAAATGCTGTCAAGACAAACTGAATCCCGTTATCACTCACCAAACCCTCTGGTTCTGAAGCGGCTGAATGACTGTTTCAGGCGAGCAATCATAGATTAATTTACGGGCTGGCCACCAATAATTCGGGTTATTTAGGGAATACGTCTAGAAAAATCTAGATAAAGATGATAAAACGGTTGTCAAACTATTGACGAAGGCTGTAAGGCGCATTTGATTACTAAATTGGCAGACACATCGCATCTGGAACCACAACGACAATGTTGTTTCAGGTCGGCAGTTTTTTATAAGCCAGCAAATGTAATTTCTTGTCAACGCTTTCATCCGATTGATGCTTGAGTATAAATACTCGGGTGCGAAATCAACGTGCATTTCCACCTGATCTGCATGCACAGTAGGAGTTCACGAAATCGACTTCCGGCAGTGGAATAGTTGCGCAGTTCACCATCCAGTTCGTCGTAAGGCCACTCCATGCGATTGCGGTTCAGCACATGGCAGAACGTTCTGCCACACTGCCCTTCTTCTTGGATCATTCCGATACTGTGAGAATAACCTCCAACAGCACGTGATTCATAGGCAGCTCAAAAGTGGTGATTATCGTGTCTTTCAAATCGCAGACCTGGGAGCCTATTAAGCATGACAGAACGTCTGCTCGACTGAAACTGCCAGCTGATCAATATTCGAGGTCGTGATCGTAGGCAAGCAGTATTTCTACCCATGTTTGCAAACGGCTGTTAGCCTTTCTTTGGTCGAACATCGACAGTAAGGTGTTACGTTCCGTCAACACCAAGACGTACCGTCCATCTATCACTGTATGAGACTTCCCTACAGAACACGTAACTGACAGGGTCTTCTTTTCGGTCTGATCCTAGTTCTACTCAATCGTCCATTATGGCCCCCTCAGGGTCACCGAGGTTGGGTGGAGGATTGCGGTGCCGATGTCTCAACTGAAAGTACCTGAGATGACGTTCCAAGTGATAAATGCGAAACCGTCAGGAGCAGATTCAAAAGTTGACCCCGATTTAGCCTGACGAAAAGGGACTGAGGGCATATACTTGTGTAATAGGTGAAAATGTACAGTATTCGTCTCCGTACGTCACCACAATCAGAGTGCACCGGTTGAATGATGCCTGCTACCTGAAGCTGTTCCAATTCGCTATCAACAAGTGAAGCAAGTACACACAGAAGTGAACGCTATGAACGACATACAAGTTGTGTGGCTCAAACGAGTACCAGAGTAGAGTTTACCTTCGTGCCGTATCCAACAGTCTACAGTCTGTTTGGTGCAATGTCAACTAATGAATTTGTTGATTCATTCGGTTGGTGGGTCTCAACTTTTGCTTTTCTTTTGCAACGTGCAGTTCACAGTCATGATTCACTTCTGATTTTGGTCCCAAGAATGTAACTCCCCGTTTATAACTAGGGTTACACGCTTATTAAAACTTTACATAACGGTTCGTGACACTTATACTCACTTGTTATGACTACCTCAATCCACGTTGACCGGTGACCATTTTGTCGAGCCGTTTTCTCAGTGGTTTCATTTTTAAAGCTTTTCTTGTCGGATAATTCGAATATCTGCTTGATTCAAACTCAAGATGATGGAACATTTTTATCGTAATTTCATCATTAGTACCTTATGACGGTTTGTGCCTTCCTCTTTTGCACCGTACTGAAGAGCAACTGCGATGGTCTGAGAGCTCAAGTTCACAATTATCATTCAACGGAAGGCAAACGATATTGTTGGTCGCCAGTCGTTCTGGTAACTAACCTCACATTCTCACACAAATGCGATACGTCCAATTCGCTTTGTCATAGTTAACGAGAGAAAATAAGGCATAAAACGTTCCATTTTGAATCCCTAAGGATATTTGTTCCGGATGATTGCCTGTCCACGTATGTTCTGCCAGAAAAAAAGCCTATCACGCTTTGTATCTTCATGCTTGGATAGATACGGAATCCACAAGTTGATGGACTGGACGATGACGGTATATCATGCGACCTATAAAAATGCCCAGTTTAATTATGTTTATATGTTCACAGACTACAGTGCTATCAAGGTAAGAGTTCGGAATTGGTGATTTGCTTGACTAGAGCTTTAAACGCATGGGTTATCCGAAAACCAACCGTGGTATGATATCAGCAATTATCCAGCTTGTCATAACAGTAGCTACCAAATGGAAGTTATGGTTAGTCATAGTTATATTTACTATTGGTAAAAACGGGTAGTTCAACTATTATAATTCAGTTGTGCATAATGTGAAGTCACCGCTTATCCAAACCCTGACACAATAGATCTAACAGGGGGCCAATCCAAACGTCGCGTTAAAGATACTACATCAGGATTGGACGAACAGTCTCAATGTTACGCCTTCCGTTATTCGCTAATTTCTTTGTTCTGTATTGCACCAATTAACTTACAGTTTGTGACTTTGTATGTGCCAATACGATCAGCCAATGACAGACTGTGATTTCTTTAATACTGTTGTACATCCATAAATTCGGCTTCTTGTCTCATGAATAAGAACTGCCTTACTGCAACCAGTACGAGATCTTCACCTTATTTTAATTCGAGTACGATTCCTAGGGCAATTCAAAGTTCCTAATTCCGAGTATTACGTCATCATAATCTCATTCTGTCTGCAAAAGAATTGAACACCCTGATGTATATCACAGATTCGAAGCCTCGATAACTTACCCGAGAGAGGTTTTTTCACGATTTTCTCCAGCGCCATCCAGATTAAGTGCTGGTAAACCAAAGATAAATATCAAATCTGATCGGTTCGTTGAAAATCTTATCGACCTTACCGTTTAGCCAACTACCAGCATGCATGAACGAATGTGTCATTATCATTGTGACGTCAGTGGAACTACAATTGTTGACCTGAACACGGTACTTCCCAGATATGGTTCAACGACCTCGTATCAGACCCGATGAATAGTCTCATTGGCCATCCGCTTTCCCATCGTGCGTCGAGCACAGCAGCAGGTGGGCACGTGCATGAATGCACGTGCAACTGAAACCTTTAAATGTTAGCGCAGTTGAATTGTTGTCAGATATCCACGGGCTGATACAAACTAAACACCCCAATGAAACGTTGATGCAGTAACGATGCAGACAGCATGACATTCTGTCTTTCTTTGTCTAAACGATTATCAATGTTCAGTAAGATGCAAATTCCTGAGTGTGAACCTCAGCCGAAAGCTACGCACTGCTCAACAGTTCGTTCCGTATAACAAGTAAACGCACAAAAGGATTTAGAAGAGACTTAGTCGTGAAAACCTGGACTTGAACAAGATTCAAACCAGTGACAAAAATAATAAATCCAAACGTGGCAGGCGCTGTACCAGCCGAACTATACAGCCAAGGTTAGAGTCTGGAAATTGCACGGTTGGATAGGGCCACGCCGTCCTACATTCTCATATGGAATCCACCAAATGATCCAGTGGATCGACTGCCCTGGCAGGATTTCTCAAACAGTTCACGCTGGAATCCACCAACGCCACTGTTGAGCATTGAAATTGTGTTACTAATAGTTAATTTAGCACAGTTGTTAATTAAGAGATCCAGCTGTGAGAGACTCGGTACATCCTGCATGCTGTAACAGATCTAAATGACTTTGACCGGCTTTTATTCCAGGAACAATTTATGTGGAAAACCGTGTAGTCTATGATGCCGGTGATGGATATTGGACTTTGTCGGTGATAACGTCGAGTCACATCAAGTTAAGTTATCCAGTAACTGATTGTAGGATGGCACTGAATTTGATGACCGAATAAACCATCCACACGCAAAAAAGCTCCTGAATGCCTGAATACGATAGCCCATGTGTGAGATTTAAAAAATAAGCGACGAATGGCAACTTGACGTTGAAGGTGAACAGAAAATTGCTTCGAGGCCGACACTGTTAATTAGACATTTCATACGTTATGGTATTCTCATCAATTTTTTGGCACGTCACAAGAACTGAAAAAATCTGCTTCTGCACAGTGCTGTCAGAATAGCTGTTGCACATGAATTCGCTGGACTAATGATACGTAGTGAGCTAGTTCAAGCCAGGGCCCAGAGTCGAAGTAACTGTGAGGGAAGAACGGACGTTGTGAATACAGTCAGTTTACAGATAGAAGTAATGTAATTGGTTGGACCATGTGAAACTATGCTGCATCAATTATGCTCCGAATTCTATGACCATGAGTCGCAAAGAGTTCTGTTGAGTTACACTTGCCGGACCGATGGTATCAGGGTGATCATGACACTTAGGAATGGTTATGATCTGGCCTTTCCAGATTGTGGACCGAAAATTATAGCACACTGTGGTCAGAAAGCAACTACTCTGAAAGTCTGGATTACCGCAACAACCCATGTAATTCTCGAGATCATATGGATAGAAGTTCAATTTCACAACTTCCATTTACTGTTAATCCACTTTTGTCTAACTTTGCCTCGACCATACGCATCGCTGTCGAATGACTTCAGCACACACAGGGAGCCATCATTACCAATTAAAAACTGGCAGTTCTAATACAATCCAGTTGATGAGACTTTTGAGTACTGTAAGAAGCGGTTGAATATTCATGGTTACATGTGAGCTAACATACTGCCAAGATTATCAGACCTAGACAGGAGAACTATTAGGGGCTTGTCTCCACCGAAAGACTTATCGCTCACAGACTACAAGGGGCACCGGAGTCGTGGGTTAACAGTGGTGTACAAGAAATTGTGTATCAATGTTTTTTCCGAAAAATTAATAATACTAATAAACCTTTCTTTACCGGCAAAACACCGGAACCTGAAGCACCAAAGAGAGGCTGGGAGTTATTCGTCCAGTAAAGCTAGCTGTTTGTCATAATCCTATTGGCCTCCCTGGTATGAGTGACTCTATCGTTGTGGTGACCACACCGTCCAGTTTAACCCAACAGGTCATCGAAATGCGCAAGTGATCACACCACGTCAAGATCCACTCTCGTTGTGACGTTGTGATACCTGGGAAGCTGCATCAGCGGTGGCGGCGGAGTGTAGGGAATGAAATAGAAGCGCGTATTTCCAAGGCTAGGGCGGTGTTCGCTAATCTAAGACACCTATGGCGACAGAGAGGTATTTCTCTGAAGCTTAAGGGTCGCGTACAGTGAAGGCTGTATTACTTTACGGCAGCGAAACCTGGCCGCTCAGGTAGAGGACGTGAACCGTCTTCAGGTATTTGACCACCGATGTCTGCGTTCGATCGCTCATATCGGGTGGCACCAGCGAGTGAGCAACGAGGAGGTTAGGAAGCGGGTGTTTGGCACTGATTGTCAAGCAAGTTCTTTTGTTCAGTCGCTACATTTGCACAGACTTAGATGGTTAGGTCATGTACTAAGGATGCCAGCTAGTCGTTTGCCACACCGAGCACTGTTTGCCGACGCTGCGGCCGACTGGCGCAAGGTGCGAGGTGGACAGATGATGACCTGGCGTAGACAAATGAAATCGTTCACGAAGGGGTTGGTCACTGTAGATCGGGTTCGTCTCCCGGGCTGGGGCCCTCGCGACTCAGAGTCGGTGGCTTGAGACGTTAGGTGAGATGGCGGCTAATCGAGCTCAGTGGCGTGAATGTGTCGTTGTTTGTCCGAGTTGTCTGTGAAGTGAGTGCAACCACTGATGTATTGCTTGGCTATGATGATGATGAAACAGGTGCATCGTGAGTGTTCTCCCAATTGAGAGTTAATGTTAGATAGACCGCAGGTGAATGATCCAAACAACATGCGCTCACACCGAGAGAGTAAGAATTGATGTTTCAGGATTTGTTAACGCCAGCAACTCATCAAACCAGCGCACAACCTACGAAAAAGGTGCCACTGACGGAACTCGTTGATTTGCGACATGCGAGACCTTCATATGTAACAGATCTTCACATGTAATTCTTTCGTCTCTCTCATAGATACTACAAACCGCAGATATGAGTGTGTTCCCATCGTCTTTTCTAGTGCTGCCGGAAGTTAGTTTTGTCAACCCAGCCGCCTAAAGCGGTATTATTGGAATTGTCGAATACGTGATACCGTGCAGATCATCCTAAATCACCGAGAACGACTGAACATCGGGTGTTCAGCTGATCGGCCACCTGCAAACGTACCACTGGTTGGAATGTTACATTTGAGTGTTTGCAACTGTGTACCGTTGTAGATGTTGGATGATTTCTCCAGAGGACGCAACTTTACCACCCAATGCACTTCATTTCTGGACCTTCACTCAGATTACAGGTGTCGTACGTATGAACAATACCCAAAATGATTATAGAACTAATGTTGTGATCCAAAACGCGGATGGCACAAGGGTTGTTTATTCAGAAAGCAACGCGTGGGTTATGCGTTTCAACAAGACAACAAACGAAAACACTCATCTGCATACGGTACTCGGCCCAGACCGTCACGGCTGCCACAGACGTCAACGCTCAGTTCCTTTACGTTCCCTTACGTACCAAGAACCATTTCATGCGATGCTGCACTCCAATGTTTCTTCTTGTATTTTTCCTGCGGCTATTTCGATGTCAAAATATATGCTCTGGTTCCACTACTGAATAGCAGTGGTGTGAGTAGTATAGCATGATCGCTCCTACTCACTACACTAGTAGTTCCAGATAATCGCAGTACGCCATCGGAATCATTTCTCACGGTGCGTTGTCTTCTTTACTTTAGGTTTTCCGACAGGCCTCCAGGTGTGTAGCAAAATTAGAATAACTGCGGAAGCACTGTCCAAATGAAATTGAATGCGGACATTATTGATAACAACGAGTATGTACTTGCGTCTTGTATTGACATCGTCTTTGCGCATGGATACAATTGCCTACGAGTTGTCCTATACTGGGTACGGGAATGCTCAGTTAGTGACTTGTGTTGTTTTTACGATCAACTGTAATCTTCTTTATGTGTTGTTCAGACAGGCGTGTTTGTTATCGAGGTGATACCAAGAGTAGTGTCATTCCCAGCAGCGCCGGGGAGCTGTATAAGGCGTTGTGTGGCTGCCATGATCGCGGTTCTTTTGTGTCGTAATCAAATCCTCACCACGGTAGATGACCAGTGTACTTTGATTCAATCATCCACTTATACATGTTGTCTTACTGGCCGACGGCAGTCTGATCAATAGGTCTCTGATTTCTGACTGACTGACTGTCAGATTGGTCACATTTCAGTTGACACATCATATCCGGTTTGGTCCCGTATTATGTGCTATGAACCAGTGTACACTGTCCTGTTTCATGGCCTGATTCGGCTTGTTCCGTTGGATCATAACATTGTGCTTCTTGTTCGAAGTGACCAAAGCAACCGCGCAAAGGGAACCTGACAACTTTCGATGGCTTTTCCAACATGGTGGCGTCAGGTTAAAGAGTGGCCAAATGTTGATGTGTTGTTGTAACGCTTTGAAATCATTTCCCGGCTCCGATGGGGTCCGTGTATCTAACTGAATACTACAGATGGATATCAGACATTTGATCTGATCGCAGTCATGTTGCATAGCTCAAGACATTCGCATCCACGATTCGGGATTCGATAGGTTCAGACATTGGAATCAAACACTGAGGATAGCTCGTCAAACAAGCTGAACAGGGGTTCAGTGACCTTATTATGCTGTGGGTCTCAGAGATTACCGAGTGGGGTGAAACAGATATAATTTTCGTGCTCCCCTGTACCAAGATTCTGAAACAGCACTCTGTCTTTCCAGGAATCATCCTGCTGGGCGAAGTTGTCCATGAAGATGTCCTCGTAGTTTACGAACTACATCTAAGAGAACATGCCCGATGCGTGATCGTAAGTAAGTTCCTCTATCGAGGTCATCATCGCTTCCCGAACCGGATACTGAAGTTCACTTGTGCTGGCAATCAAAATCTGAATCCTCAGGTTTTGCGTCAAAGATACGAGTAACTCCTGTTCGGGGTCTTCATACTGCTTCTGCTATTGCAACGTCAACTGCTGAACTCGCTTGAAGTTTACAGCCACTGGGGATACACTCAACATCCCGAAAGTTGTGTTGTACCAGCTTCGGGTTCCATCACAGACAGACGAGATTTTATTGCGAGGTTTAGTGATGAATCAAACCTGTGCAAATTAACGTAAAATAGGTTTTCACTACTGTTCACGTTAAATATCAGCGATCATAAATACACAGAGACCAGGTAGAAGAAGTCAGAGTAATTTGAACGAAGTGGTCCAGAGTCGTAAGCGACCGGTCGGTCGGCACGCACGCAACATAGTATGTGAAGCGGACAGTGAAAACTAATGGATGTGGAGTTTTCATGTGGTCTAACCGTAGAGAACGGGAGCTACCACAGTGATAAGAAAAGTAATACGTAAGAACGGAGTTGTCCGCCGAATGGTTGCCATCTCTAACTGAGATAGGGATACTTTACGATGTGCGTCGTTCGGTAACAAGAAAAGTATCGCGGGGTTCCATTCGAATGCTTCTCAGGTTTATAAGCAAGAAATGAAATGAGTTTTCTGCTTCAGTCTGAAAAGCGAATATGACGGAAGGATAGACTGCATGATGGATAGCATGAAGAATAAAGAAAAGAGACGTGCTTAGTCGGCAGTATGAAAAATGGTCGTCGGCGGAGAGTTGAGTAAACTGCACATTCTCCAAAGCGTGACTTAGTCGGTGATGCTCCCGTTTATTCAGGAAGAGATCTGTAAATAACACACTCAAAAGAAGGCTAAGAGCGACTACAACAATCAGTTTCACAGTATAACTGGTTCCTAACTTCTGATTTCACACAGATTATCCATCATGAAAGCACGATTTACCAGCTTTAGGTAAATCGTGTAACCGAACACACCCCGTTGTCACGTTCACTTTCGAAACTAAAAGAAAGTTCGTCCTCATTGTTGTGTGTGAGCTTGAAAAGGAACTCAGGTGGATCTACACAGGTAGTTGCCTACCGTTGAGCTACATACACCAGGCAACAGAAAAAAATGTAACACTGTAGTACCTCTTCAGCTACAAACGAAGCCGTGTTTGCCATTAAATCAATATAGATGGGAAAATGTGTTCCACAGACAAAACGGATCAGAAACCATGTGCGGTGAATCACAGACGTTACGATAAAATGGTTACCCTGGTTACTTACTAGTTAAATTATTCTTCATCGTAGTCACCTGAGTTACAGTAACCGGGTTGGTATGATCAACGGTAGAAGGTACGTTTCGAAGCGTAGTAATGGCCAATAAGAAGAGGTAATACGAAATGTCTGCAC
>LOND01002427.1:28505-40240 GCA_014220965.1 Paragonimus kellicotti
GGATACTACATGATCTTCGCACCGTTTTTCTGACTCACCCCAGTTACTGTTTTCATATTTATTGTGTTGTAATTAGCCTGATGATCAAACACGGAAAACAAGCCTTGTTCGCTACTTTGTCATTCTCATGGCTATGGAGACTCTCCCACATTTCATGTAGACTGTCAATTTGTAGCTCAAACAATCAGTCATTTTGACACTACGTCCGATCGGCCTGATGCATTTAAGTTTCGCGCCGTCATCACGTAAAATGAATCAATTTACTCGGAACTACTACACCTGGCTGTCCAGCTGAAGAATGTCAGAAAAACACTGTGCAAAAGTATTGACTATTGGCGCCTGTGAATTAGGAATTATGGTACATATACATCAACCACGATAAAACAATCACACTAGTCGATTCGTATCTGTCATGAAGTGAGAAAAAGGATAAATTGGTGGACAGAGTGCTTGAACCAAATTGGTTTATCCTATATGTGCTGATGGAATGTTCATGTCATCCACAGAGCAGTCTGCTCGACTAGATTAAAGGCTGGATGACTGACCAGGCTAAAAGTGAGGGGCACTAAGTGATGTTTGACCGAATCACACTCGAGTGGGCCGGTGTCCAGCCGAAACGGACACTGACGGGGCTGATAGATACATGATCCAATTAGTATAAACTCGACTGTTTCAGCAGTTGATCACTAGAACTTCTTGACCGTTTATTCGATCGACAAACAGAACACCATGTGCAACGTTTGTCAGATCAGTTAAGCGTAGAGAAGTAATGTAGCGTAGAGTAGTTTCACTTCCTGTCGTCGTATATGGATAAAAGCGGTGTCAAGAGGCAGTGTTTTGTCTGATCTTTAGAGTAATGCCAGTTTCTATGATATGGGTACACCAAGTTATGGGCTTGTTTGAGTTGTGCAACGAGACTGGCAGTACAAGCCTATCTTTCGACTTGTTCGTACTAATCGATACATTACTCTAGCTTTTAACAGTACGTGACTTGGGAAGTACAACGATTGGTTTGAATCCAGTCTGTAATGAAGAAGAATGTTGTACGATCAGGAATGTAAGAACATCATTATGTTCACTTTTGTGATAATATAAGGGGATCGGAGACAAGGAAGGTTGAGCACTTTGAATATATGGATATTCCCACTAGTGCTGGGTTACATGAACATAGTGCGATGCTTACTACCGCCAATTCACTTCTCCTATTCATCGAGATCGCTTGGTCACATATGTATGAAACCTAGTTTGTCTTGTATAATGGGGTTGGTGTTTTGTAGTACTTCAATCTTAAACTCCTTTTTGTCGACGCCGAAAGACATCTGTATTAACCAATTCAACTACTTTGATCCTGTGTGCAATACAGTTACATGCAAGACGTCATGGTTCAGTTTAGCCTTGTACTGTTATGGATTTCAACAACCAATTGAAAGTCACCTGCGCTCCCGAATCTTGTTCATTTAGTGTTCAATCCGCTTCGTGGTATAAGTAAAGAAGGTGAAAACAACCAAATCTTGTGTGACTTGGACTAGGAAGCAGGAGTACTCCTTATCGAGGTGTATTGGGCTACCCAAACCTATGCGAGTTGTAACGCTGTATAAATGCAAAACCTGATTCTTGCGAGATAAAGGTGACATCATCACTCGTCTTGCGAACAGAGAAGCGTGAACTGGAACCGGAATTAAAGCTCAGATAAATGCTTATCATCTTGATGAAGACCAAGGGATCTACTGCCTGCAATCAAACGTGATGAATTAGTGTGCTTCCCAGTTTCTATAATTTACCGTCATTCGTGTTAGCAGTCTTTTGGATGAACCGACAGTCCTACCTAAAGTTCGATCCACTCTGCTAGTTTTATTTTTGCGGGTTTCCACTACCAGTAATATATGACAAACCCCAATGTGATTCAAGTCGTTCGACCCGTCGTCGTAAGAAGAGATGATGAAAACTTACTAATACATTTTATGATATATTACGTGTCTGAACAAACACCGCAAAAATAAAAACGAGGCAGAGGGATCGAACTTAGTGTATGACTATCGGTTCACCAAGAAATCTGCTAACACGAATGACTAAATTATAAAACTTGGAAGCCACTAATTTAATCACGTTTGATGAGCAGTAGATCTTTGTCCTTCATCAAGATGACACAGCATTGTGCTAGCAGCTTTATTTCTCCTGGTCCAGCTTCACGGCTTCTCGCTCGCAAGACGAGTGGAATTCGATGGTCACCTTTTATCTTCGCAAGAATCCAGTGTTTTGTTATACAGCGTTACAACTCGCATAGTTTGGGTAGCCCAATACACCTCGATAAGGAGTACTCCTGCTTCCTAATCCAAGTCACAAGTCACACAAGATTTGGTTGTTTTCACCTTCTTTACTTATACCACGAAGCGGATTGAACACTAAATGAACAAGATTCGGGAGCGCAGGTGACTTTCAATTGGTTGTTGAAATCCATAACAGTACAAGGCTAAACTGAACCATGACGTCTTGCATGTAACTGTATTGCACACAGGGTCAAAGTAGTTGAATTGGTTAATACAGATGTCTTTCGGCGTCGACAAAAAGGAGTTTAAGATTGAAGTACTACAAAACACCAACCCCATTATACAAGACAAACTAGGTTTCATACATATGTGACCAAGCGATCTCGATGAATAGGAGAAGTGAATTGGCGGTAGTAAGCATCGCACTATGTTCATGTAACCCAGCACTAGTGGGAATATCCATATATTCAAAGTGCTCAACCTTCCTTGTCTCCGATCCCCTTATATTATCACAAAAGTGAACATAATGATGTTCTTACATTCCTGATCGTACAACATTCTTCTTCATTACAGACTGGATTCAAACCAATCGTTGTACTTCCCAAGTCACGTACTGTTAAAAGCTAGAGTAATGTATCGATTAGTACGAACAAGTCGAAAGATAGGCTTGTACTGCCAGTCTCGTTGCACAACTCAAACAAGCCCATAACTTGGTGTACCCATATCATAGAAACTGGCATTACTCTAAAGATCAGACAAAACACTGCCTCTTGACACCGCTTTTATCCATATACGACGACAGGAAGTGAAACTACTCTACGCTACATTACTTCTCTACGCTTAACTGATCTGACAAACGTTGCACATGGTGTTCTGTTTGTCGATCGAATAAACGGTCAAGAAGTTCTAGTGATCAACTGCTGAAACAGTCGAGTTTATACTAATTGGATCATGTATCTATCAGCCCCGTCACTCTGGTTGTCCGTTTCGGCTGGACACCGGCCCACTCGAGTGTGATTCGGTCAAACATCACTTAGTGCCCCTCACTTTTAGCCTGGTCAGTCATCCAGCCTTTAATCTAGTCGAGCAGACTGCTCTGTGGATGACATGAACATTCCATCAGCACATATAGGATAAACCAATTTGGTTCAAGCACTCTGTCCACCAATTTATCCTTTTTCTCACTTCATGACAGATACGAATCGACTAGTGTGATTGTTTTATCGTGGTTGATGTATATGTACCATAATTCCTAATTCACAGGCGCCAATAGTCAATACTTTTGCACAGTGTTTTTCTGACATTCTTCAGCTGGACAGCCAGGTGTAGTAGTTCCGAGTAAATTGATTCATTTTACGTGATGACGGCGCGAAACTTAAATGCATCAGGCCGATCGGACGTAGTGTCAAAATGACTGATTGTTTGAGCTACAAATTGACAGTCTACATGAAATGTGGGAGAGTCTCCATAGCCATGAGAACGACAAAGTAGCGAACAAGGCTTGTTTTCCGTGTTTGATCATCAGGCTAATTACAACACAATAAATATGAAAACAGTAACTGGGGTGAGCCAGAAAAACGGTGCACTCTGACCTGACCATACTGCCAAACAATTTCCCCCAGGACGAACAAATTTCAAAAGTAAGTGGTCAATTCGTGTCACCAATGTTAGATCACACGACAACCTTTTTGGAAGGAGGTAATTTGGTCCCATTAGCTTTACAGCTAAGTGGAATGGCTTGTTTGGGCTATATTTTTATAGTATACAGATGTGCTCAGTTTCCCCGACCAACAGTGTATCCTGTAGGTAAAGTAACCGGACACTGTATTATGTGCAGAGTTCCTAAAGACTTAATAATGTACATAGGTTTTAAAATTTTAGAAGACTGTCGCCTGGTTTCAAAACGCACGGTTCTCCGAAGTTCCATAGTGCGTTGCTGAAAATATTGTGCAGTTTGTGTGACACCAAGACGTATCACTAGCAGCGCACCTCAGCAGTGCCGAACCAAAAAGGTTATCGAGTTGGCAACATCGCTCGCTAGTGTATCAAACTCAACTTTTTTGTAACTGCTTTCTGTCACTTGTTTCTTGTGTGGCTGGCATATATATTCCCACTGGGGGCGGGGCATCCCAATGCGACAAATGTACTCAGTAGCCGACGAATTTAACTTTTAGAGGGCGTTAACTTATAAATCAGTTAGGCAGACAACAGGAACGTATACGTTCTTCTACAGCAGTTGGTCTTAGTAAATGGCCTCTTCCCCACAACCCTGTGAGGTAATAATTGTGATGAGTTTGTGTGCACTTCCACATAATTACTCGACCGTACTTACCCAGTTTCTTACTCCGTGTTGACGGTTCACAGACAACAGGTCGATGCACTTATGACGTTGAGCGATTTATTGTGTTTTTTCACTTTAGGTGCTTTTTGCCCCTGAATGGGAAATATAAACTAGTACATATTGTCAGACTTCAGGCTCCTGGGTTCACGTTTTATAGGGATCATAACAGTCGAAAAATCAAAGTATGATCTACCCAAAAACGGATGCACAGTGGACAGAGTACAATACAACTCTGTCTTTACACGCCCAGAGTGCAATCAGGTGAAATGATAGTTTTGTATTGGATTGAAGTACTGATAGTAGTCCATATATGAAAACATAACACCTGCTCGCAATGGGTTTGAATCCACCTTTCGTTTGTTCCTCTCCTCTCTTGGTTACTGACGTTGGTCCCAGATCAGACAGGATTTGAACACTTATCATATTTCCAAACACTGCTGGAAACACGTTTTGTTTCCAAACCTTATCTAGTTCTTTTGTTTCAATGATTGTTGGGACCACAGTCCAATTGCCCTTCGGGACAGAAGTTCTAAATTGTCAGTAGACGAGGGTCGAAAACACCCTCCCTGTCCACTACATAGGACGTACATCAAGACCCGTGCCTAAACCATTTCATGAGAATCCCTACCTAATAACATAACAGTCTACCTTTACCACGGCTATAATTTATAGATAAAAATGGCAAACGAAGGCATACTGACATGAAGCTGAACTACACGTTTCGATAACAGGGCCGTGAACTTGAGAGATATCAAAGGTCGACTAGAGTTCTTGTAACACGGCACGTCACAGTCCACAAACGGCACATTAAAACTAAAACACGGCTTGACGTATTTCAGTTATTAAGGGAAAACTGTTGGTTTTCAGTCACTCCCAGTAATTCGCAAGTCCGTCCCCTTTATTAATGTAACCGGTATTCGTGGCGATAGCGTAATGCGTTAAAGAAATGTCGTCGTTTTACCCTGTTCGTTTGCACAATTCGGGGCATGCTAGTTCTCAGCTATGCGTCGTCTTTCAACCGTTGCGATATCTTTCAAAAGCCAGGTGTTGTCGTTCATGAACCATGGTTGCCAAAACACTGCGACGATGGAGTTGAGCAATATGGTTGGAAATGTGCATGCACCCGTGTGCCAACGAGCACGACTGTGTTTACAACGATGTGCTTGCGTCGTTCGATCACTTGATGTTGGATCGGAATCGGACAGACAGTCATGTGCTTACACGCCCACGCAATGACGTCCTAAATTATGCCAGATAAGTCACGCAACAAACTAACCAATCACGTGTACAAATGCTTACCGATTCGTCAGTTGGTTATTGATCGTTTGCCTTTGGCTATTCCATCGAACCAATCAATATACTCTGTACTCTGTACGACATGATTGAACCTGTTTTTGTGTGAGCATCCTGGATAAGTCTTTCAGTTAGAATTCCTTTGAAGTAGTCTGGACTGCAGGTTTTGTTAAGAGGTACTTGCTGGTGTCAAAATTAATTCTTTCCATGCGGAAAGCTGTTCCAGCAACAATACTTTGCTCGCAAAGCCAGTGCAGACAAGTACAAGCAACAATGTCTTCCTCTCAGCAGATTTACCAGAACATTAATATCACTTTTCAACCCACTGTTTTAGAATTTAGTAAAAGCTATTCAGCCATACTTCCGTATTGAGCCCTTTCAAGTTTAGTGGATTCTGATCTCACCTTCGTGTGTCCCGATGTCAAGTTAAGGTGAGTAGTCGGAGTATGGTTACTTTCAAGTTGAACAACACGTTTTTTTGTAGACTTCGTATCACCATAGAATTCTCACCCATCTACGATTCAAAACAACGGCAGTTAGTCGTGAACGCGGAGTAAAAAGTGCAGCGTTCATTTGGCTCTTCTTAGTTGGCTTCCACTCCAGCAACCAAAGTTTTACGCCTGAAGATTTTGACGCAAAGCATAGTTGACCAAGCTTCATTGTTTTGGCCTACCATGTACCACCAGCTTCTTATTGATAGAGGTACCACGCGGACGCAACTCAAAGAGCCAGATAACATCATCGTGAGTTGCACGTTGCTTCAGTGTTATCCGCTTAATGTGTTTTTGCAATTCACATCAACACACCCACAAACAAAAACAGGGCGGCGAGAGCAAAGTAATAGTCAACTACAACCAATCTTTACAAAAGGTAGGTTCACGGAGGCCCAAGCCCCTTAAGGTAGACCTACTAGGAGGGTAATCGGCGAGAACTTCCATTAAGTGACCGTACACTAATGTCGCGTCTCCTCCGACAAAACGGCAAGAGTTTCCGGAAGTATGCACTGTACTAAGACCGCACAGCAGAAACCACGATGCCTGACAGTCATCAAAAACTTGGGGATAATTATTTCAGGTATGACTGTGTTTCACACACCCTCAGTATGCAAAAGACAATAGCGTACTCCATTGTACTGATAGTCGACTCGAAGCGTCTGCAGTATATGACCCGGTTCTTCTAAGGTATCCTGAAATCGTATGACACGTGCATATTAGTCACTCATCTACTTGTCTAACTAGTGTGACTTTTTCACCCCAGGCGGCTCCATTAGCCAATGATCACCTACTTAGTAGCGTCATACGGAAGCTTACCTGAGCATGCAGTTGATCCCAGTGACCACCAGCCAGGTGGCGGACAGCTGCTTCGACCTAGATTGGTCGCATCAGCACCACTCAAGCCGGGTACTCCAACCCACGACCAGTGAACAAAGGTCAGATGGTGGCTGAGACACTTATAAAATAGATCGTGGGGTCACAGTCACCGAAGTTGAAGGAAGGTATTTGAATTACTTCCCTTAGCTGTTGCGTTTCCCTTCCTCATGGGCTGAAATCGATCAGCCAACTGTGGTTGACCTGTAAACGAGCAAGCATCTACAACGAGCCAGAACCTCTCAATACTCCTTCTGGAACTGTAGTGGACACTTGCTGGTTTGCAGAACAACTGTCGATCTCTGTGGAGGGACAAGCTTTCCAAGTCCTGAAGGGTTTACTACTGTCACCTATCGTTGTAGAAGGTGGTTACAACAAACTAGCCAAAGGCCAATCACATTACAACAGGCTGCGTCCGAGTTCACAAAAACTTGAGTAAGATTCAGATACGCGAGTATTTAATTGGATTTGCATTGTTGTTCGATAATCGAAGCAGGTTTCGGAGGGGAGTTTCATGCACCATCTGTTTACTTGCCGCTCTACTAGAACGGATAAAATTGGCTGACAGGCCGGTTCGTATTTTCATCATAGGTTTCTTTAAAGCATTAGACCGAGTATTCAGTGTGTGCAATGTGTACAGTATGGAGAAAACCCTGATGCTATGCTACAGACAGTCTCCGACCATACGGTTCAGAGATTACCTTTGAACTCATCACTTTTCTATCAAAGTTAACGGTGCATTTTTTAAATAAGTACTGTTCAGCTAGCAGTTTGTCACAAAGAGTTCCGTATTGACCCACTGCTTTTTCATTTCAGTCATCCTCAAACTCCCACAGCTTGCTGATTCCCGTTACCAGCATATGCTGAGTACGCTGAAATTTACCGTACATTGGCTAGCACACTGGAGACAGAAGAGGTACACAGTGAGTCGAAAGTTTTACACATCGTGGACCTACGGACAACCGGCTCCAGTCTAACACGACTGAATATAAAGTAACACATCTGTCATTCGGACCGCAGTTGAAGGTGAACAGCCGGGTATCAGTAATCGTGAACGGGCCCAAGGAGGATTGCTTCAAGTGGTCTTAGCATGTTACTCAACATTGTATCAGAAGTCGAGAGGGCGATTTCGGTGCTTCGATTATTTGCTAGGCTAGTTAGATAATTTCCATCAGGTTGTTTTTCGGTTGTAGCCAACTCGACGACTTGTCTCTACCTTAAACTAAATAACCAAGCGTGCCGTCCTCAATTCGTGAATGACATTGTTCCTATCGAAAAAGTACAACAAACAGTTATATTGAAGGTTACGAGATTTCGTTCGCTACCTAGACAGATTGTGTAAACTGAACTGTAAATGTAATAGAGTAGACTATATAATAATATATAGAATATTCTGTAAATTGTAGCACTCTACAGCCTATAGTGTACCTAGTCCAAACAACCACCTCAGAAGGAACCAGTAAAGCTATAGCAAACAATAAAGTGCTTAACGTATAGTCACCGATTTTTCAACACTCGTGCCCATATAACCAAATCAACCTACCAAAATCTGTCGTGACGATATCATTCTTAGTTCAATTCACGTTCAACCGAATGAATATGTTCAGAAAACCAGGCTGAGTTTTCAGGCAGCTTAACCATCCGAACCATTACTGTAGGTTGATGGTACACTCAACCTCTCAGTTGCATCTAGTAAACTGCAACTTGCTGTGTGCTAAAACGCGCTTGTAGTACGTTCATTATTATGTGCTTGGCTTCCTTTGTCGACATTTTACCCCTTACCTTTTATCATGTATATTTCTATGATTGGTGAACTTCGGAAACTGAACAAATCTGCCGAATTATCTTACTTCTTAATCGTTCAATACGGGTTTTAGATGCAAACAAACATCCTCAACACCATACGGTCTGTAAATTTCTTATAAAGCCTAGGCTAAACTGGACGTCCCAGAGCCATCATTTCGAGAACGTTTTGAGGTATTCCCTCTTAAGGTATCCACCTGTAATCGATTATGATGAGAGGATGAGGATAATGACCTTAGGTATCTATCCATTCCTGTAAATTAGTAAGAACGAAACTCGAGTCTAGTGCTTCCTTACGAAGTGGGCCGGCCGAAAGGCTTATACGATTACAACGACTGTGATTAAAAATCGGTAGTGTTCAGTCTGAAAATGCCAAAAATATGATGTTCTGGAAATGAAGCTAATCGCAGTTCAGAAACTACAGCGTTTGGCGACATCTGACAGAACCTTGAGATATCTTACGTAGAACCGAAGGTGTAGTTGGCCGTCAAAATTATCGCATGCCGATGAGTGGAATCATCACGCCCATCACCAGTTGAGGTATGTAACCGGGTTGGGGCGCCGAATCGTCGGATATTCAGCAGGCGCCCATCCGTCCGGTACTCTACCTCAACGCCATCCTCCCCAGAGTTCTGAAAAGCAACTGTTATCATGGCAGTCAAATATAAACTAAATAGAGCTGGGGCTAGCACACAGACCTGCCTTCACGCCAGTGACAATGTCACATCATACACAATCAGCTCCACGACAACGATACTTTCGCCGCTCATAACCCACATGCAACCATTCGAATTAATTTGACCTGATACTAAATCATTGACATTGCCAAAACTTAACAAACACGTCCACAACGTTCTATCGAGTTCCACTTGGAATCAACCAGGCCCTAATGGTTGAATTTACGAAGAGAGCATACAGGGGTGGTGCGTTTCCCGCATTTCTTTAGAAATATTGTCGAGCAGCGAACACCAGGTCGATCGTACTCCGACTCGCCCGGAATCCGCATTGCTCCTCAGGGACATTGGTCTCCAAGACTTCCGTATTCAGCCTGTTCAGGAGAATTCTGGCAAGCACCTTGCCTGCGCAGCTCAGCAGACTTATGCCCGATAGCTGTCAGGGCATTGCTTGCTACCCTTACCTTTGAACAAGGGTACGATCAAGGCATCCTTAAATTCTTGCGGCATCACTTCGTGCTCCCAGATGGAGTGAACCAGCTGGAGCAGTGCACGTTCCAGCGCCGGTCCACCATTCTTAAGGATCTCAGCCGGCAGTCCATCTTCGCCTGCAGCCTTTCCGTTGCGCAGTTGACCAATCGCTCTCTGCAATTCTAGTAAATCCGGGGCGAGAGCAAGTGAAGGCTTGATGGCCTGTTGCGACAGGCTGTTCACGGTCACCCAATCGATGGTAGCAGGACGGTTCAGTAGGCTACCAAAGTGTTTGCGCCAGACCTTCATGATGTCCTCTGGCTGGGTGCACGAACAGCCGGTGTCCATGTCTACCAGTGCTTTAGTGGACTGGATCGATGGACCGAAGATCGCTTTGAGCGAATCGTAGAACTCCTTATGTTGTCGACGATCTGCGAAGCCCTGCATTCGCTCGCCCTGCTTCATCCACCAGTTGTCCTTGATTCCGCGGACACGCTCGGCCAGTTGACGGCGGATACTCCGGAACGTGGCCTTCTTCGCTTCATTGGCCGGGTCCACTGTGGAGGCAGCAAATGCGGCATTCTTCTCTCGTACCAATTCAGCGATAACCACGTTGTTGTCGTCGAACCAGTCCGGACGTTTCTGGCATTTGAGACCGATCGTCTCGGTGGCTGCCGTCGTGATCCGTTCCTTGATAAATTGCCACATACCCTCAGGGGTAGTGGATAAAGGCGCGTCGTGCAGACGAGCGGCAACTGCACGCTGGAAAACAGTCTTTACCTCACAGTTCTCCAATCGTTTGACATCCAGCTTCTGCCGTTGTCCGGAAGACCTACAATAAACAGACTTGCGTACATGGATAAATAATTTAGTCCTGACCAATCTATGATCTGTGCTACATTCAGCACCGCGCATCACTCGCGTGATACGCACTTCACTAATGTCGCGCTGCCGCACAATCACGTAGTCAAGCAAATGGTGATGACCACTTCGTGGATGGGTCCACGTCGTGATGTCGCTCGCATCCAGCTGGAATCGGGTGTTCGTGATAGCCAGCTCGTGAGTAGCACACAGGTGGAGCAGACGATCACCGTTCTCATTGACTGAACCAATGCCGTAGGGTCCGAGGACTCCCGGCCAAGCTACTGAGTCGCGCCCGACTCGAGCGTTCAAGTCACCCAGAACAAACAGTCGGTCACTCACTGGTGTCGACCGGATTGTGACGGACAGCTGATCATAGAACTGGTCCTTTGTATCATCAGTGTGACACATAGTTGGACCATAAACACTGAGAAATGTAGCACACTTACCTCGACCGAGTCGCAGGCGCATAGACAGCATTCGAGGGCTGATGCCGTGCGGTTCGCCTATCATCAAAGCATTGATGTGATCAGCGACTGCGAAACAGACACCATGCTCCCGAGCACCGTCTGCCGGGTAACCTATCCAGTAGAAGGTGTACCCAGCACCTGCTTCCCGCAACCTTGTTCCGAAACACAACACACCGGCACCATACACA
>LOND01002427.1:46377-65197 GCA_014220965.1 Paragonimus kellicotti
AAAGATACCTATCTAATCATTAACGCTGTGTAAACTGACTGACCATTCTCCAAGTTTTCTGTCTGCGGTGAACAATTCTCAAAGATGTGCACTTTGCACACTGTGAGATATCAGCTAGGCTGCTTAATGTAGAGGTATCGATGGACAGTAAGGTGATTTGATTTGACTGATTTAACTGACCATTGTGGAGTCGCTCTGACCTGACCATACTGCCAAACAATTTCCCCCAGGACGAACAAATTTCAAAAGTAAGTGGTCAATTCGTGTCACCAATGTTAGATCACACGACAACCTTTTTGGAAGGAGGTAATTTGGTCCCATTAGCTTTACAGCTAAGTGGAATGGCTTGTTTGGGCTATATTTTTATAGTATACAGATGTGCTCAGTTTCCCCGACCAACAGTGTATCCTGTAGGTAAAGTAACCGGACACTGTATTATGTGCAGAGTTCCTAAAGACTTAATAATGTACATAGGTTTTAAAATTTTAGAAGACTGTCGCCTGGTTTCAAAACGCACGGTTCTCCGAAGTTCCATAGTGCGTTGCTGAAAATATTGTGCAGTTTGTGTGACACCAAGACGTATCACTAGCAGCGCACCTCAGCAGTGCCGAACCAAAAAGGTTATCGAGTTGGCAACATCGCTCGCTAGTGTATCAAACCAACTTTTTTGTAACTGCTTTCTGTCACTTGTTTCTTGTGTGGCTGGCATATATATTCCCACTGGGGGCGGGGCATCCCAATGCGACAAATGTACTCAGTAGCCGACGAATTTAACTTTTAGAGGGCGTTAACTTATAAATCAGTTAGGCAGACAACAGGAACGTATACGTTCTTCTACAGCAGTTGGTCTTAGTAAATGGCCTCTTCCCCACAACCCTGTGAGGTAATAATTGTGATGAGTTTGTGTGCACTTCCACATAATTACTCGACCGTACTTACCCAGTTTCTTACTCCGTGTTGACGGTTCACAGACAACAGGTCGATGCACTTATGACGTTGAGCGATTTATTGTGTTTTTTCACTTTAGGTGCTTTTTGCCCCTGAATGGGAAATATAAACTAGTACATATTGTCAGACTTCAGGCTCCTGGGTTCACGTTTTATAGGGATCATAACAGTCGAAAAATCAAAGTATGATCTACCCAAAAACGGATGCACAGTGGACAGAGTACAATACAACTCTGTCTTTACACGCCCAGAGTGCAATCAGGTGAAATGATAGTTCGTTGTCATTGGATTGCAATACTGATTAGTTAGGTCCATAATATGAAAACATACACCTTCTGCTCGCAATGGGTTTGAATCCACCTTTCGTTTGTTCCTCTCCTCTCTTGGTTACTGACGTTGGTCCCAGATCAGACAGGATTTGAACACTTATCATATTTCCAAACACTGCTGGCTGGAAAGCATGTCATGGTCAACTTAATGTGCTGTGCATCCACTCACTCAGTTGGAATGAAGAAATTTGTTTTTGTTTGCCTTAGATGGCGATTACCTGCGTGATCAATGATGAATGGTAGTTATTCATCAAGCCATCATTTCTCATTTGTTCACACATGTGGCCTCCACTCGCTTCATTTCTCACTAAAATTGGCACGCCCCGTCAATTGTATGCGAGAAAGAAAACACGGCTCATTTCGTAAACTATTTCATAGTGACTATGTTGTTCACCTTTTTACCCAGTAGTGTTGTGGTTCAGTCATCCCGTGACACTCGGATTGACATTCTGGTACAGGTTGTCACTTGCTGAAGAGTATAACTAGCTACCAGCTGAAATTAGCATACGGTTTACTCCTATTCTCCTCTCAATCGATCCTTTCTATTGTTGTGAGCCAAGAACGTGGATGACGCAAGGTTTGTTTACTCAGAAACGTGGGTTATGCGCTTCAACATGACTACAAACAAAAGCACGCATCTACATACGACACTGGTCTCAGGAAGTCATAGTTGCCACGGACGACAATGCTGTTGGGAAAAGGCACTTTTCCCAAAAATTCGCCATATTTGCCGAGAAAAATGGATTTTCCATTTTTGGAGAATTTGAACGTCCGAGAAGCTACGCTCACTCTGATTGGTCCGTTGGGTGGCCTAGGCGCAAGGTCACCCGAAACCTATAAATACAGACGTTGTAAATCGGTATTTTGCCTTCTGGCTGAGGCAGCAAATAAAGCTCGTTTGAAGGCCGTCTTTTTTCTTACTTGTTGGGGGGATCTAAGTTGCGAGAGTTGGGTTCCGATATTTGCGCTCTGATTTTCGTGCAGTTTTGCGATATCGTTGCGTTCGTTCGTGATAGAGATACTGCTCGTGGTCTTTGTGTTTGTTCTTGTCTTTCTCTATCAGGGGGTCGTAACAAATGCTCAGTTCCTTTATGTACCAGAACCATTTCATGCCACGCTGCACTCCAATGCTTCTTGTATTTTTCTCGCGGCTACTTCAATGTCAAAATCCATGCTCCTGCCTCACTACTGAATAGTAGTGGTGTGAGTAGTATGGTGCGATCGCTCGTCCTCACCGCACTATGAGGGATTTTTGAACCACGCCATGGAAAGTACAAGTGAATAGGTTGTCCTAGTCCAGAATGATACTAAACCCAGTCACTTAGGACCACCTAGGAAGTTGTGTATGATGGATCCCACTTGAAACGAGTCTCTCGCGCTGTTGAATGTAATAAGGCTGCTTACGTACAACATGAACAGGACGGCTAGCTGGCTGCATTCTTTAACCCAATACGCAGAGGTCAATAAGATAAACTAGGATTTAACCGAATGGAGGTGAACCACTGAGTGCTGTGTTTTCTGCTCGAATTTGAGGTCAACACTGTTGATGTGTGTGGTGGAGTGCAGCCAATCGTGTACGCCATATCTGCATTGACCAATCAGGTTGTTTGACATTGACCTATATATACAGTGTCCATAACAGACTAGATGAGACTTTGTGTGGTGTAGTGAATACACATCTTGCTCTGAACCCGACTTGTTCTACATGGTGACAGAGATGAAGAACCCAGATTGGACGGGTGTGAGCCCAATGGCAGGACTGAATCTCCGACCACCGGCCCAGCTGAACATGAATGAGGATGAAGGACTTCCAGAAAGATGGAAAATGTGGAAATTGCAATTTCAAGATTTCCGGACGCTAGCTCGACTATCGTCAGCCGAGAAGGAGTTTCAAATGGCGATATTTCGACATGCCATCGGAGAGCAGGCCGTCCGCTGCATTAATACATTTCCGTATGAAGCAGACGAAGACCCAGAAGATTGGGAAAACGTGATGAACAAAGTAGAATGTTATTGTTTGGGATTTACGAACGACACTTTTGAGAGGTATAAATTTAATTGCCGCGTCCAAGAACCAGGAGAATCCATAGATCAATTTGTTCAAGCTCTGAGGTCCATGGCCCAACCTACGGTGAAATTCCCCGGAACGTATAATTGCTTCTCGGGTAAAACTAATGACTAATAACCCATGATAGGTCACCTTAATTGCTTGTGCGCATCACTCCTTGAATAAGAATTTTTTTTGTATTTCCCTTCTACAATCAGGAAAACTGTTCATCCCTCACAAGAAGTAGCTGAGCGTTCAAATATGACCGTTCGGTCAATTATGCAGTGGTCAGCACGGTTGCGATATCAAAGCGTGACCGAAGTTCAAATACCAGCCGTGGTAAGGATATGCACTACTGACGATCTCCAACATGAGTGATACTGAACGCTAGTGCTGTCGTTCGGACGGGGTTGGCTGAGGCATACCTAGTGGTTTAGGGTGTCCAAAAGAGCTTCTTCGGGTTGCATCGTCAAAAGAGATCGCAGGACTAACGTGTAAAAGGGTAGGATAACAGACAGAGATTAGCTGACATGTATGGTTTGAGAAGATACGGCTACGTCGTGAACAGAGCGTAATCTAAGCTAACTCACACATACTCAGTGGCCAGGCTGACGGGGACCCAGTATAACGCTACTCCGTCTGTGGTCACGGTACATAAAAAGGACACGGCGAGAACCGAGGTTGTTGGTGAGTTTGTACGACCTACATGACGCACACGAACAACGCCTCCGACACACCAGATGTCCGTCTGTGGGTGTATAGGCGACCTATTTAACCGTCCGTCCCAGCGTCCAAATCCGGGGTTCGGACAAAAGATCATACCGAACGGCCACGTCCCCTAACCGAGCTGAGTGTGCCAACGGGGACAACACACCGCTGAAACCACAGCCAGATTAGCTGACCAGTTGACCAAGTTGTGCGAGGCCGCCATCCGGCAAACTGAACTGACCAGCGTCGGCTTGACAACTAGACACAGTCACACAGATCGAATTAACCACCCCAGGGCCCACTAGTCCGACGTGCCTTCCGTGAAATGAATCTAATAGTTCCAAACCGTCATCACAAGCACCTACACGACGAGCGATTGTACTGTAAATGTGTGTTCACCCCACCACCATCAGATTAGCTGGCCAGCTAAGGTGGTTGTGGTTTCAGCCGTCTGTTGTGCCCGTTAGCCCACCCGACCCGGTTAGGGATGTGTGGCCGTTCGGTATGCCCTTTGTTCTGGACCCGGGATTTTGTCGCGGGGGGGGGGGGACTGCGAGACGGTCTATGGATCCGTTCACTTAGATTGTAACTGGTTTCGGCAGTTGTTCCAATGTTTGGTGAATGCTGTATTCTCTTTCCGGAGGTGTTCGAGTCGTAGATGCCATGTTAACAACCCGCTTTCTGCTGTAACAACTGAAGGCGGTATTGAAGTAGCCATGGTAACCGGCACCTCACATTGTCCAAGCGTGGATAGTCAATGTTCGAGGTAAATAGCACCCACCGGTAATTCACGTTGGTTCAAGTAAATTAGAGTCAGACGAAATTGACCACGTTATGCGAGTGGAGTATTTATCTGCTGCATAACGTAGCAACAGACTGACGACAGACTGGAGGCAGGCAACCGCATTCAAGCGCTGACTGTTTACGACAATGGTAGACGCTGGAAATGGTTGACTAAAAAGGGGGATGCGTCAACCGGTGGCTTGTAATGAATCATCCAAACAAATAAACTACTGGATACACATCATCTATCTACCTACTTTCATTAATATTTTCTGACAAATTGAACGGACAAATTGAAATTGGTATACACTATTTCAGTAATGTCTTCTTTTTTGAACTGGCCTATGGGAAATTATATGAACCATCTTACTTGTTCGCCAAGTGCACAAATTGCCATTGTCCTAACTGACATAATCTTATACACATCTAGATGTGTATAAGATCTACTTGAGCTTTCTCCAGTATAAACCTATTGAACTAAACACCAATCATGGATACTTAATGGGCTAGACTCACCACACATATTGATATGAATAATTTGTTTTCTGTTTGCCTTAATGGCTTATGACCATAGCGTGATAATGATAAGGGTATTTATTCATCAAACCATATTCTCTTCACCTTACATTTGGCCTCCACTCGCTTCATTTCTCACTAAAATTGGCACGCCCCGTCAATTGTATGCGAGAAAGAAAACACGGCTCATTTCGTAAACTATTTCATAGTGACTATGTTGTTCACCTTTTTACTCAGTAGTGTTGGGAGGTTCAGCATCGTGGACACCTGGATGCATTCTGTACAGTGTATTCACTTTCTAAGAGTATAACTAGCTACCAGCTGAAATTAGCATAAGGTTTACTCCTATTCTCCTCTCAATCGATCCTTTCTATTGTTGTGAGCCAAGAACGTGGATGACGCAAGGTTGTTTACTCAGAAACGTGGGTTATGCGCTTCAACATGACTACAAACAAAAGCAGGCATCTACATACGACACTGGTCTCAGGAAGTCATAGTCTCCACGGACGAAATCTGTCGGAAAAGGCGCTTTCCAAAAATTCTCATATTTGCGAGAGACAAATGGATTTTTCCATTTTGAGAATTGAACGTCCGAGAAGCCTAGCTGGGCTCTGATTGGTCGTTGGGTGGCAGAGACGCAAGGTCACCCGAAACCTATAAATACAGACGTTGTAAATCGGTATTTTGCCTTCTGGCTGAGCAGCAAATAAAGCTCGTTTGAAGGCCGTCTTTTTCTTACTTGTTGGGGGGATCTAAGTTGCGAGAGTTGGGTTCCGATATTTGTCTGATTTTTCCATGCAGTTGCGATTTCGTTGACTCTTGTATATAAGCGATACCTGACGTGTTCTTTGTTTTGGTTCTTATATTTCTCTTATTCAGAGATCGTACAATACTCAGTTTTAGCAGAGAGACCAGTTTCATACCACGTTGCCACTCA
This sequence comes from Paragonimus kellicotti, assembly GCA_014220965.1. Taxonomy (NCBI): domain Eukaryota; kingdom Metazoa; phylum Platyhelminthes; class Trematoda; order Plagiorchiida; family Troglotrematidae; genus Paragonimus; species Paragonimus kellicotti. The sequence continues at coordinate 52,645 of LOND01002427.1, forward strand.
ATCTTCTCCTCGGTTTTTCTCGCCTACTTCGAATGCAAAATCCATTTTTACTGTACTAATGATAGTAGTGCGTGAGTAGTATGGATGGCATCGCCTTTCTCACTACTGATGAGAGGATTTTTGATCCACGCCCATGGAAAGTAAGAGGACATAGTTCCTAGTACCGAATATACAAACCCGATCACTTGAAAACATAGGAATATGGTGCTATAGATAGATCCCACTTGAACGAGTGTACTCTCATGGCCTGGTTGAATGTAATAACGTTGTTAGTACAATAATAAAAGACGGACTCGGCTGTATTCTTAACCCAAATACGCCAGGTCAATAATAACTGATTAACCGAAATAAAGTGTAACCCATGAGTGCTTGTGTTTTTGCTCGAATTGAGGCAAAAACTGTTGATGTGTTGTGGGAGTTGCAATTCAACCGGTAGACGCCTATTGCAATCGACAATATGAGAATTTTAGAGTTTATGACATTGACCTATATATACTATGTGTCTACCAGACTAGAAGAGCACTTATTTGTGCGTTGTGTAGTGAATTACATCATTGCTCCGAACCCACTGTTACTCCATGTTGAAAGATGAAGAACCATTGGACGGGTGTGAACCAAACGTGCAGATTAAATCTCCGAATACAAAGCGAACACTGAACCATAAATTGGAAAGTAACTTCCAAAAAGGAATGGAAAAAATGTGGAAGTTGCATCTAGAGACTCCGGACGCTAGACTGACCGAATCAGCTGATAAAGATTTCGATGCAATATTCGACAAAATGCATTGAGAGCAGGCCGATCCGCCTGCTTTCAAAATTTGAAAACAAAAATTTTTTTTTTTCGTTATATTCCTCATGAAACAGACACGGAGACTCAGTTGACGATTGGGAACGATGATGAACATGTAGAAAATTTTATGTTTCTGGGATTTATACGAAGACCCTTTCTGAGAGAGTATAGATTTAATTCACACGTCAATGACCAGAATACATATATCATTTGTTAAGCTCTGATGGTCCACTGCCACAAACTGCGGTTTCTGTAACTGCAAGAAACGGAATTAATATATGAAGAATCGGGAACAGTTTTGACAAAGGATGCTCAGGATCTCAGTTGACGCTCAGGACAAATTATGATATTTTCGAAGTGAAGAAGAAGCCCGGGACAGAAAGGCAGAAGCTCTCCAAATTTACTCGACAGGAGATATATCGGTGATCGCCAAAAACAAGAATCTCTGCAAGTTGTACTATTCTGCGAGACTCAGATTACGAAAGAACAGTGACGATGGCAAAAATGCAAAAGGCGAACGAAGCAACCATTCCTGTTCCGATGAAGAGGGTCCAGTTTATGCAAAGACACCCAGATTCGTCATGTTGCGATTTGAGTGAACGAACTCACCAGGTAATAACGATCTGCCCCAAGCACAACTGGAAGAATAACATAAATACCAATGACTAGATGGCAGGTTAACCGCCTCGTCTGCTCCAAAGACGAATGACGAAACGAACTCGTTTTCGAATGGAATGGAAACGGTGAGCCTCGGGAAATTTTACAGCAATCCTCCGCACCCAAATATGAAAACGTTGAACAGTTGTTGGTGGGAGAAAAATTTTCCACTTCCCTCGGAATGAACATGAAGCGCTGAATTGGGACTATTACTGTGTACATAACGTAATCTCGCCGTTCACCAACATTTCTAAATATCCATGTTTTTTGGGGATAGTTTTGGCTCTCCCAGGAGCGCATTGACATGTTAGAATGCCGAAATCCATCTGTCCTTAATCTGTGAAGAGAACATATACTGATGGAAATAAATGGGATTGACAGATCTGGAGTAAGACAGCAATAAACGACCCAATCACGATGTTAGTCCAGGTAGTATACGCTCAAAGAAGCGCGAATTGAGAATTTGCATTCGACCGAAACATTAACCGCCCCAGCATTAAGAAGGGGTATTTCGACCCCATCTGGAAGATGTTTTCCCCAATCTAACCGGGTGGTTTTTCACAATTGGATTTTAATCATTTTCTGGCACGTAATATTCGAACCATCCCAGTTTGTTACATGAATCGGACACCTTTGGTCGTTTCTGTTGGCTTCGTTACAGTTCGATTGGAAAGTTCATGAAATGATTCCAGAAACTTAATCAGCATCGAGAAACTATTGTATGTCATATAGCTGACTACGTTGATCACCGTCGGTACCACACACGATACAAAGATTTAGATCCTTTTCTTCAATGTCAACGAGTCGGCATCCAGCCCAAACAGAGAAAATTAATATTGCCCACGAAGTTGTTCCCAGACATGTTTTATCAGAAATAAATCCGGATCCCAAAAAATCTGTTGCCATAATGAATATGGCACTCACAACTACGTAAAGGATTTGCTCGTTCAATGGATGATATACTATTGGAATCGATTCTGCCCTGTTTCTCAAGTATGGAGTTCAGCGACTGATCACAAGATAACGCATGAGTGGGGAGTGAACAGGACGGGGCGGGAAACACATCAACAATTAATCCGTTTTTAAAGTCCTTGTTCGTTATTACATATTAGTCTCCCGTTAGTGGATACAATGGAGCAGGCCAAACTGAATTGGAGCATTCTGAGCAGAACGGTGAATCAGCCGATGATTCGAGCGAACCATGATATTGCGAGACCGAACGCCCAGATCGGGAAAGGAACTGCTGGCGTATTGTTGGCCGTGGAGAAATCTACGATTACAATTAACATTTTTGGAAAAAAACTTAATAATTTCAGACCGGACGTAACCATTGCACTACGTAAAAAAAACTCATGGACAGCCCACGCAGGTCTGCAGCATGTTGGTACATAAGAAGTACAATTTACCAGATCGGCTACACCTAGAAAGAAATGTACAGGGTACACTCATAGAGAGCCCATTGGGACGGAGAAGACAACTGCAAGATAATCAACAGATCATAACTGCAGAATAACCGGGCGATACCAAATACAGGCTTCCGATAGACAGAATGGAAACTCGACAGCAATCAAAAGGGGTTGCCGCAACTCATCGAATGAATGAAATATTCGCACTTATTCATGGTTGAGATAAGTAACCACAGAAAACGGGCTTGTGTCTTCGAACGTTTGGTAATTCCTCGGCAGCAAAAGTCTACCAAGAAAATCGTTCGATTCGTGTGCCAGTTGTACGAGACATCGCGAAGGAACCCGTTCTGGCCAAGTAACTATATTATCAAGGACTTGTTTCAACCTGTACGTCTGCAAGCAACGGACTCGACAGCAAAGAACCCATGTGTAACAGTCAGTCCCTAAGCGACCTTTGGCAACACGTTAGTGGTTGATTCTTTCTCTGCTGCCAGACAAGTCATTCTGCTTTTTGTGAACTATTCTCACGATTTTTTTTGAAATGGAAAGTTAAATGCTATCTCAGCAGGGAAGATATTAGGCAATGTGAAAGCCCAGTTTCGCAAGATAATGTCATCCAGAGTGTGTGAGTATCAGATGGGTCCACAGCATTTTCAGCAACAGTTTGTCGGAGTTTGCACGCAAAAATTGGCGGTTCATAACACGAAGCTCTTCCAGTCCACCCACAGTCCAACATTTAAGCGGAATCTGCTGGGTAAGAAAAAATATATGAAAAATCTAACAACCAAAAAAGACGCTTATTTGGCATGCTTAAAACAGAAAACCCCGTCAGAATATAATTTCGAGTCCCGTTTCAACGGCTCATGGGCAACAGAACGAGAATCGAATACCACATGTTGAAGATCGTCAAGCCTACAGACCAACCAGGGGGGACATCCCCGTAATTAACGTTGAAAAACGAATGGAGAGAAGGAACAAGGTATTAAACAAGATTCATGAGCTCAAGTCTGGACGAAGGGGATACCGTTTGGATTCAGCCATTCGGTATGGGCTGTGACAGATGGACTCCAGGGATCGTGGAAGGACGAGACGGTGACCGTTCCTACGTGGTACGCACAAATCGAGGAACATTACGGAGAAACAGGGTGCACCTACGGAAGCAGGAAACGATGACCACAAGTTCCGGGGCAGCTGAATCTAGTTCTACTGAAGACAACGAGTTCGTTCTCCGAAACCGAAGAATACCAAAGATTCTTTAAAAAGGGAAGGATGTGGTGGAGTGCAGCCAATCGTGTACGCCATATCTGCATTGACCAATCAGGTTGTTTGACATTGACCTATATATACAGTGTCCATAACAGACTAGATGAGACTTTGTGTGGTGTAGTGAATACACATCTTGCTATGAACCGACTTCTTCTACAATGTGTCATTTGAATAGACAATTAACATTGGAAAATGCACACTCATTCAACTGACCCACGGTTTACATTGTTAACCATTGAATGTGTCTTTAATCTGTACGGTCAGATAGGCGACACATTCATGTTGGTGAGTGGATAACAAACAACGGATCAAATTATTCGATAAACACCGCGGTGGCACATTGGTGCTTCCTCACCCCCACCAGTGGCCTGAGTGTAGGAACTTTCGGCAACTGAAATTCTATGCTATAGTAGTGTTACTAAATATCAGACAAGTCGGATGTTAATAGAAATCAGAGTTGCTGTTTATTGCCTTGTAAACTGAACATGTTCGTTGTGGAGAGGGCGAATGACGGCGCTTTTTGAGTGGGTCTGCACACTGTCATTTCGACTTTCAAATGTACTTGTCTCTTGTGCAGTATAGCGTGAAAGGGTGATGCAGAGCTACGGATGAAATCTTTTGAAACGTCAGCTCTCTTTGTATGTTATAAAGTAGATGTCATGACAGTTGATTTTTACCTTTATTTTAATCCAATATACTACAACGTCTGCCAAGTCAAAGTGTGAGAGTTTTGCGCTACGGGAATAGCTTTGTAGGCCAGCTGGTTGAGCACATGTCATGTAAAGGCATGCGGCCACTGACGCCGGTTAGAATTCCGCAGATGGGTCTCATTTAGATAATCGATTTCACTACACTACTCTGTAGTTAGCATGAATATGCATCTTGCAGAGTACAACCAGCAGTCTAGTGTGCATTTTTACCACCTGTACAATCTGAGACTAAAAACTGGATTTTACTAAATATACTACTTGCTCCCTACAATAACTTCACTTGGCGAAGACCCAGGGATGACAATGGTATCAAGGTTAGAACTGTGAATCTTTTCTGTATGGTTGAGTCAAGTTTGCTTGGGAATCAGCATGATCGATCAGTTAATATGAAGAGGAGCAACAGCCAGTCACATGAAGCACACAAAATGCCACAAGGTCAACAAACATGTCATATCTGCGATGGATAACATGGGCTAGAGCTTGGCAACAGGAGCACTTGTAAGCATCGGGTGGAAACTGAAGTGACAAGCCACTGACATATTTTAAACTGGATTGTGGAAGCTCTGAAACTCTCACGATTCACGGTAATGTAGTGGATATCCTCCTGTCCTTTTATTGTAGATAAGAAGAAAAAGCGGATCTAAAATGTTCTTCATTAGGACCAGTGACTGATACTTACCAGGATACGTTAAAGAAGCCTCTTATATAGAACAGTAGGGATTATAAGCGTTCTGAGGACATCAATTAGTGCCCAAATGGCTATTTATGTTAAGTGGATTGTTTGGGCATTGCTACTCCAGTTTCTTGATCTTATCAATCAGTGTCTTCCCTCTTGCAATTTTCTCGTCGAAACGCTTTACTCCTCCAGCCGGCCAATCAGAATATGAATCACTGCTAAATTTGAACCCCTCGAAATTACGGTAGATAATGAATTGTCTCGAACCCAAAGCTAGGTTCGACGCACTGGGAAAAGAAGATCAGCGTTTATGGATCTAGTCAGTTCACTTGGAATTGCAAGCATATCATCTATGGTAATAAGTAAAGCGAGTGGCCAGATGAAGTGAAACAGCACTACACCATTTACTGAGTTATTCGGGCGAGTGGTTTGCGTAGAGCTGTCGCGGTTGACAGTTTTTGGACCAGCAAAATCGTGGCGATCAGGACACATATTGCTGGCTGTAATCACGCCCTCCCCGTTCGTGGGCCCATAACTTCAAACGTCAGTTCTGGAAACTTGGATTGTCACAACCACTCAACCCGTCATATTCATGACTGCGCCTGGTTAACCTTAGGACGCTTGGTGTATCTCGTGTGACAGACTTCTCTGCTTATTCACGCCACACCGTCATATTGAGAACTTAGGAGAATGAACCAAGCGAAGGGAAGCAAAAGTTTGTGGATTAATTATTGCAATCGAAATGGTTACCTGCAAGCGGATGAGTGGGCAATGTTGGTGTCGTCTGCCTGTCATGATCTAGTATGTAGTTGCATTAATGGGCGTGCAGCCTACCTCTGCTAAATTATGCACAATAAAGAAGATGCCGAATTTTGTGTTATGTTGTCTGCTTATCAAAGTGTACAGAGGGCTAAAATTTGTCGCTATATGTGAACCTCCTCCGAAAAGATAAACCACCATAACCAAGGCAATAACTTAACTATAAGCGAATGGTTTAACATGACAGAACCATGGTACTAACATACAACGCAAAATTATATCTGTGTCGCTTAATAAGTCAGATTTATCTCTAGAAAGTAGAGAGGGTTCACTGATTTCGAAAAAAAGCAATAGACATTCAAACAGGTGCGGATGTCTACAGACTCTAGTATGACATCTTAAATGAAACTGATGATCAGACCTTCCCAATACATGCTTTACTTTCCAGCTACCTTATAACTCTTCAAGCCAGAACTATGTAACACTATGGTTACTGCGCCCAGACAGTAAAAGACCGGTGAGTCGGTTACATGTTATGTTCCTTTTGTCGGTCATTTATAATGTAAAAACGCAACGACTGAGAAATCCACAACAAACAGCTGTCAGCCATCTGAACAAACTGATTACCGGGTTTGAAAGTTAGCTCACCATCAGTACCAGAAATAGCATATACGTAATCACAGTTCGATCGAAACACAGTCTGAGAACGCGACTGTCCACAAAAAAGTTATTGCTCGAAAAAGCTAAGGCGACAAACTAACTGTGTTGGAAGTTTATATGAAAGCGCGTAAGTGGTAATTAGCTATGAATTGAGACAGCAAATAACTATTGAATAATGGCTACCTTAAAAAAGCGATTATTAGAAGAGGTGCTTTACAGACTAGTACTGTGCATCAGTGCAGTGCAAAAGGTGACATCAAAGTATAGTGAGATAAAACTACCACGAATAGTATTAGATACCATTTAAACTCTTGTTTAGAGTTCTATATCATATCATATCAACAATGGTCCAGAGTTTCGGGGTTTCTAGATCTTCAGTTTGCGGAATTATGGTACACAAATATACATGGATGGTCTCGTGATTGGTGTATCAATCAAAAGTTTAATTAGACAAACAATTCCTTGTTGTTAGATCATGCGAGACGAACACAAGCAATTCCCTGCTTACTGTATAGATTCAGTGTCTGTCTACTACGAGAATTTTTGATTTTCGATAGGTTAGATTAGATAGAATGAAGAAGTAATACATTAGTTACATATTGGACGATTTTGAAGCAGACGGTCGACTTACCATGCTATAGTAATCTTACAAATTGCCTATATGAAAGATGTGCGATGCAATGTTGAAATTCACCCGTCCTAGATGTCAGAAAATTTCATTGCTTTATATTTACAGCTTAAACTGCCAGTAGTCTGAGCCAACAGATCAATAAGTAGCATCTGCTTTCAGGCCGATTATTGTAAAGAACCAATCGCATAGAACTGTGGAGTGGAAAGCATGCACCAATAAGCGTACAGAAAAAGATGGGGGCGGGAAATTGAACAAACTGTTGTAGAAAAAGTGAATAATATACAAACCGCACAGAAATGAAGAAAAAAGGAAGCTTACTGCCAAGTAAACGGGCACGTTCGCGAGAATTAAAATTAAAAATAAAGAAACATATAGAGTAGAATTAGAAAAACCCAGAGAAACCATGGTGAGCGGAAGTGTAGATGACGAGACATGAAAATGGGATAAATAATAAGATGCAAAAACACAAAAGAATACACACCGGCAGAAAGAAATGAAGAACGAAGAAATAGGAAAAATGAGGCAATCTAAAAGTCAGTGGACAAATGTCGAGAAAAATTCAAGCAAAAACAAGGCAGTTAAAAACAACGTAAGAAATAACAAAAAAATCAAAATGAAAAAGTAGACGGAAAGAAAACAGAAGACAACGAGCGAAACAAAAGAGAACGGCGAAAATGGCAAAGAAGAAAATAAGGAAAAAATAACAAAAACAAACGGAAAAAACCAAACAAAAAGCCAAGAGGAAAATATCAAGCCGGAAAGCGGAAGAACAATCGGTAAAGCAAGAGGGGCGAATGTTGATTAACGATTTCATATAGATTGAACATCACCCACAATTGATCGCAGCTGTCGCATTCCCATAGACTTTCCAGTCGGCCCCTTTCGAAAAGAAGCACTAGACTCGAGTTTCGCTCTCATTAGAGCTCGTCAGTAGTGCATATCCTTGCCACTGCCGGGACTAGAACTCCGGCCATGCTTTCATGAGGCAACCGTGTTTACCACTGCGCCATTGACCTCACATTAGGCACGACCGAATTATCATATGTGAACGCTCAACCACTTTCGCTTGTGAGTAATGATCAGGCCGGAGTTCTAGTCCCGGCAGTGGCAAGGATATGCACTACTGACGAGCTCTAATGAGAGCGAAACTCGAGTCTAGTGCTTCTTTTCGAAAGGGGCCGACTGGAAAGTCTATGGGAATGCGACTTTTGATCCGGCGGTATATGCTGACTAGGACTTCGGTCCTTGCAGGTCCAGCCATATCACATTGACCAAAGGGGAGCAGCCAGACGAAAAGGCAGATGTGCTCGCTTGTGGATGGTGCGAGTGTGTTGTGTTTCGGTTCTGCTTGATGTTTGTTCTTGCCTGGTCTGGTTTATGTGTTTGTGATTTATTGGTCTCTACAACAGTTTGTCCTTATGTATGTCTTGTGTGAACATGTTGACTTATAAGTGTGGCCCTGGAGCTGTCTCTTGAGTGAGGCAGCGCGTGACGCGGGCTCCACCCGAACTGGGGCAGTGATCAGACGATTCCAAGAAACACACAGGCCATCCACACCGACTGCCTCGTGCCCGACTGCCAGTCAGTCGGTTCACGTGCGGATAGTTGCGTGTTATCCGTGCTCGAATTGAGTGCACATGTGGGCCACCGTATCTGACGTCAATTCACACATAGTCCTCGCGTTCGCTGCCCGTGCCTGGTCGACCGGTGCGTTCTGGGTCCGCCTGACCACACTGGCACCTCACCTATCTAATTGTGTTGTCCGTCTCACCTGTGAGCCGGCGTCGGAGACCGCGGCCCGTTGTCCGTGAGCAGCATTGTGTGAACTCATGTTCCCAATGTTCTGTCAGCCCGATTCACTGCACACACACACACACACACACACACACACACACCATGAGACTGGTTACGGGCAAGCCCTATGCGCTTGGTCTGGGTAATGGCCGATTGTGGGATGCAGAGTGTAAAGTGTACCAGCCTGATTGACCTGCGGACTTGCGTGGACGCAATGATGCGGACTGTCCTACGAGTTTGATGCAGGTGCACTGCAGTTCGTGTCTGTGTGCACGACGTCAGTCAGCACTGTTCCGCTAGCGGCTGGTCAATTATGTGAGTTGTGTATGTAGTAGCGTAGAGAGTATGTTTGTTATTGCGCTACGTGTTGTCACGAGTCTGTTTGGTGTTTTTTTTTTTTTTTTTTTTTTTTTTTTTTTTTTTTTTTTTTTTTTTTTTTTTTTTTTTTTTTTTTTTTTTTTTTTTTTTTTTTTTTTTTTTTTTTTTTTTTTTTTTTTTTTTTTTGAGTTTGCGTGTTCCGGTTGCTGCATTGTTTCGGATGTTCGCGCCTGAGCATTTGTGTGTTGTGTGATCGGGTCTGGCGTGTTGCGTGCAAATGAGTGTTTTTGTTTGTTGTTTAGTGTTCCAGTGCAAGTGCCGTGTGCGGTGCGTTTGCGGGTTGACTTTGCGCAGTGGCGGTACCGTAGCCAATGAAGTATATCTGAGGCGCGGTTATTGCTAGTTGAAAACTACTCCCAATGCCCCGCACTGGCGACGTGAAATACCTGTCTCTTATACACTCGTTTCCCAATACCGTCGGCTATGAGATGCTATTGTAAGTCCAGGGCCTTCGCGGCTGATTACCAACGAACATAGACGCACAGCTGTAGATCTATGTGTCACGGACCTGACAACGCACGCACTCCAGCCTCGTGGCTCGAACTCACACGCGCATACGCACATACGCGGGAACACGCAGACACCAACGATATCAGCAAACAGTGTGCAACCACAGCAACAACGCGGAACAAATACCTACGACAAAACAAACCGATAATCAACAAACACGCCAGTTACGCGTCTCAATAACATGGACCAGAGGAGAACAAACAACAATACACAACACCCAACACCAATGGCCATCGACAACAGTGAGCCGAGCCGAGCCGAGCCGAGCCGAGCGAGCCGAGGAGAGCCGCGACGCGCCACAGCAGCAAGCCAGTGACCGATATCTGGTCACTCGTCCAAACCACATGAGCACCGCATGCAATCCAACATAAACAATCATTAGCAACACAACCACAAGCCAGGATGATGCGAGCGCGCTGCAACAACCAGAATACTCTCAGACCGATCTGTATGCATGCACTGTACTATTGAGTGAGGCAGCGCGTGACGCGCGGGTCCACCCGAACTGCGGGCAGTGATATCTCAGAGCGAGGTCTCCGAGAAACACACAGGCGATCCACACCGACTGCGCTCCTCAGCGCTTTGCCCGCACTGCCAGTCAGCCTCGGTTCACGTGCGGATACAGTGCCGATGATTGATCCGTGCGCTCTCTGGCCAGACATTGAGCCTGCCACGATGTGGGCCACCGGCATCTGAGATTCGTCAATTCACACATAGTCCTCGCGTTCGCTGCCCGTGCCTGGTCGACCGGTGCGTTCTGGGTCCGCCTGACCACACTGGCACCTCACCTATCTAATTGTGTTGTCCGTCTCACCTGTGAGCCGGCGTCGGAGACCGCGGCCCGTTGTCCGTGAGCAGCATTGTGTGAACTCATGTTCCCAATGTTCTGTCAGCCCGATTCACTGCACACACACACACACACACACACACACCATGAGACTGGTTACGGGCAAGCCCTATGCGCTTGGTCTGGGTAGGCCGATTGTGGGTGCGAGTGATTGTAGCCCCTGATTGACCTGGGACTGCGTGGACGCATGTGCGACCGTTCGGTGTGCGCGTGCGCATCGTTCGTGTCTGGTGTGCACGATCGTCAGTCGCACTGTCGGCAGCGGTCCTGGTCAATATGTGGTTGTGTATGTGAGTAGCGTATGAGTAGTATGTGTTGTTTGTGCTAGTGTTGTCAACGATCGTGTTGGTGTTTTGTGTATGTTGTATTTGTGAGTGTTTAGTTTGACTTTGCGTGTTCCGGTTGCTGCATTGTTTCGGATGTTCGCGCCTGAGCATTTGTGTGTTGTGTGATCGGGTCTGGCGTGTTGCGTGCAAATGAGTGTTTTTTGTTTGTTGTTTAGTGTTCCAGTGCAAGTGCCGTGTGCGGTGCGTTTGCGGGTTGACTTTGCGCAGTGGCGGTACCGTAGCCAATGAAGTATATCTGAGGCGCGGTTATTGCTAGTTGAAAACTACTCCCAATGCCCCGCACTGGCGACGTGAAATACCGTCGGCAGATGCAATTTTTCCAGGCCGTCCGCGGCCGATACCAACGAACATAGACGCACAGCTATGAGACAGTCACGGACCTGACAACGCACGCACTCCAGCCTCGTGGCTCGAACTCACACGCGCATACGCACATACGCGGGAACACGCAGACACCAACGATATCAGCAAACAGTGTGCAACCACAGCAACAACCTGAAGCCTTGTGTACTTCATCGATCCTGCATCGTGCGCACATTCTACGTTTCCACGGAAGACATCTTGCGTCTCCGGAACTGTCTCACGTTGTTCAACGTGGTACTCAGTCTCGTGTGAGCTTTGATCTGCTCTCGAGATTGCTCTAGAGCGTCACTTGGATAGGAGGGGGAGTGGTGTTAGATGTGTAGCATATTCCCACCTATCCATCCTGCCGCAAACATTAGTACAGGCACGGTGGCCTATACAGTATGAATAGGGTTTATTTTGTAGCATCATAATTTATATCGGCTCTGGATACTGTCAGGACGCTCAGACCGAAACAGGAGGACGAATAGACCCTCAACTAAAGTCTCTGGCCCAAAAGCCTATACCACAATGCAGGGAGCGGACTACACACAAACGTAACATCATCGACCACCAGCATCAACCAGGTTACAGTAGTTACGCACAGGACTCCAGAGCCACACTTATAAGTCAACATGTTCACACAAGAGATACATAAGTACAAACTGTTGTATAGACCAATAAATCACAAACACAAAACCAGATAAGGCAAGAACAAACATCAAACAGAACCGAAACACAACACAATCGCATCATCCATAGCGAGCACATTTGCCTTTCG
>LOND01002428.1:13370-54225 GCA_014220965.1 Paragonimus kellicotti
GGATTTGTCTGTGGTTATTTCCAACAGAAATAATTTTCGGATTCTGCTGATGAAGACTGAAACAAGATTACAGTTGTACGATTTTGGGGGTAGACCTTTGTGATCGTTATAGCGCTCCCGTTCGTTTTACACAATCTTCTGGTAGTTGTAGATGAGACCCAATTGTGAAAAGTCAGGACTTCGGCTGGATTCGAACCAGCGACAGAAACACCATGCCTGAACGCGGCAAGCGCTCTACCAGCTGAGCTACGAAGCCACGCCAGAAGCTCGGAAATTTCACATTTGGACTCGGTTACCCACCCGCCCACTATCTCATATGGAATCCACCAAATGATCCAGTGGACCGACTGCCCTGGCAGGATTTCTCGAACAGTTCACGCTGGAATCCACCAACGCCACTGTTGAGCATAGAAATTGTATTACTAATAAAGTCCAAATGTGAAATTTCCGAGCTTCTGGCGTGGCTTCGTAGCTCAGCTGGTAGAGCGCTTGCCGCGTTCAGGCATGGTGTTTCTGTCGCTGGTTCGAATCCAGCCGAAGCCCTGACTTTTCACAATTGGGTCTCATCTATAATATAGACTATGTTATTTACACAGACAACCGGAGCTACGAGGGCAAGTTGATGAAAATTCACCAGGATGCAACCCATGGATAACACCTGCGTGTTTTCAGTAAAATTTCATCAGGCTGTTACATTCACAGAACACCAAAGTAAAAACGGCCGCATGCAAAGCTTGCAGTTGGTCAGAATTCATACTGTCGTCCTACTGTTTATGTCGTTGGAAGCCAAATGAGTGTTAGTTATTCGTCCCACCATATCAATCGAAACTCGTTTGCCAGTCAATGTCAATTACCTGTAAAGCCATCGACACCGCCATCGCCTCAAATACGAAGCCTAATCTTGAATGTGCAGGGAAAATTCTTTCGGTCGCTCAGTCGCCTTGACTCAGTCGATCGATACATGGGCGACTAACACTTAATTGGCCCAAATTAAGTTTTGCATGTGGCCGTTCACAGTATGGTGCCTTGTAACTGTTACGGTGTAATGAAATTCTATGTAAAACATCTTTGCTACACCTCGTGTTCTACGACTTGAAGGAAATTTTCCAGACAACTGTAATTTTCACGGCAAAATGCGTTTTGTCAGTTGAAGTAGGAAACAATGCCGAAGGATTATTGACATACATTTTATTTTATCATTATTTATTTTTTTATTGTTAACGAGAGTGCATTTCAATACGCCCATAAGAAATATCTTATCTTAGGTAAGTAGGTAGGTTAAGTGGAAAATGGCTCAAATAAGAGAATCTCTGTAGGTGGTTTACATCAATGTTAAGGCACATACGGTACAGATATCCTTATTTGTCACTGCTGGTTAGAATCCTGGGCTTTTACACTTGGATATCTTGAAAAAACCTGCCAAGATATTCAGCAGAATTACGGTTAACAGTGAATTTTGTGACTGGGAGTTATGAACAACCTCGTGCTAGCCGACACGCCCTTCACTGGTTTGAATGAGTTCAATTACTAGAAATAAACATGTAGGTCGTGTTTACGACGTCCTGGCTAGAGAAAGACAAGAACAAACACAAGACCAACGACAGTTATCTCTATCACGAACGAACGCAACGATATTGCCAAACTGCACGAAAACCAGAGCACAAATATCGGAACCCAACTCTCGCAACTTAGATCCCCCAACAAGTAAGGAAAAAGACGGCCTTCAAACGAGCTTTATTTGCTGCCCAGCCAGAAGGCAAAATACCGATTTACAACGTCTGTATTTATAGGTTTCGGGTGACCTTGCGCCTAGGCCACCCAACGGACCAATCAGAGGTGAGCGTAGCTTCTCGGACGTTCGAGAATTCTGGCGGGCGTTCAAATTCTCCAAAAATGGAAAATCCATTTTTCTCGGCAAATATGGCGAATTTTTGGGAAAAGTGCCTTTTCCCAACAGTCGGTTATGCCGGAACAAGTGTCACCAAAAGTGACCTTTTTATTACCACAAAAAAACGCTCGGATTGAGCAGCTTATTCATTGACAGACATTCATCACAGGTGAAAACAGAGAACCAAAGATAAACACGATTTTGCATGACTGACAGATATCTATCTCCTTGACAGTAGACTAACGACAACCACATTGGTGACACGTCCCGCATAGTGAGCACATAGTTCCAATCCTTTTAAGTGGCGTTGAAACCTGCTCTTTAATTTCGGCGCGTTCGATTTGTGCTATACCAGTCACAAGCGAAAGTACATATTACACACTAATTCGAAAAGGTAGGTTACGTAAGGGCGAATACTGAAGCTGCCGGCAGCGGAGGATTCAAGCAAAAAAACTGTTGGTGCGGGCGTCGGTAGAGAACGTTTTCCAAGATCATTGGGTAACGACTGAACAATGATGTAACTGGTTCCAGCCAACTAAACTAAATAGGTTATATACTGCACGCAGCTGATTTAAATGACCGTCAGCAAAATGGCAGACAGCGTCATCGATCGAGCTGTCTTGTCAACGCCACGAAAGCCAGGGAGTGGGATCCCCCAATGAGGAGAAATTGGCAGAGTTGTGGACAAAACAGTAGACGACGAGCCACGGTCCCTGAAGTTAAGCGAAGAAATAGACATTACTTTAATTACCTGCTACACTACACTTTCTCATGTTGAGTTCCTAGTGTGCAGTGTTGATGACAATAAAACTGGTCAAAAAATCGCCCAATGATTCACCGGTGATCACTAGGACAAAGTGCTTGTACACACTACTCTCTACAACATCGAGAACCCTGGTGTGTCTTCAAGTTCGTGTTGCGGACGCGTTCGCACTGTTGCAGATGGTCAATGTACTCTTTATCCTATCGCCTGCTTATTTGTCTTACCAGCCGTTGGTGGTCTGGTTAAATTGGATCAATAGGTTTCTGCTTTCTGACTTGGTTGATTTGTCAGACTGGTCATATTTATGGTTAACATGTCACATTCGTTTTGGTCACCTACTGAGTGGCAGAAATTCAGTGTACGCTCTCAAGTCTCGTGTTCTGATTCCGCACTGCTGGTAGGATTATAACATTTCATCACTTGAGGAAGTTCAGAAGCTTCTTAGGCAGCAACAGCACGAACAGTATGAAGTCACTCAGGTGAGGTTGACTGAAGCCATGGTGCAGAAAATGCAGTTTATAGTCTATATTGTTTGATTTTGTGCGGTCCAGACGAGTACAAGTGTTTGGACTATCACCGGATGATGGGATACAATATATTTCATTTGCAACGCTAACCACTTAAAATCCAAATGTCTAAGTCGATGTCTTTTTTGCTTTTAATTAGGGTGACCACATGGCTCGGGCTGTTGGACGTATTTGCGGCGCGAAGGGTCGTATTCGAATGTGCGTGGAAAACGCTACACGCACTCGAATTGTGGTGGCTGATGAAACAATCCATATATTGGGCAGTAACGAGCGCATTGCAGTAGCTCGGCGTTCTATCTGTGATCTGATTCTCGGTTCCCCGCCAAACAAGATTTTCGGTAAAATTCGGACGCATGCGGCTAGGTTGGATGCAGCGCTTTGAATGGCGTTTGAGCCCACCGTGGGCGTCACCAGAACCTCCGGTCAACGTTCGTTCATAGTTGCCCAAGTTGCTACACTTGGTCACGTTTCCTGGTGGACAATGATTGACTTTTGTAATTATGTGATGCCCTCTTCTGTATACATTCTTAAAATATCAAACATACTCTGGATTTCGATGTTGTAGTTCTTTGGGCAGCACAGAACCGATTTTCTGTTAATTGTTGTCACAGTGTATACTCACAGGCCCCGACTATCTCTGATCTCTCAAACCTCTTATTGTCTGCTTTTCACAGTTGAAGGTGTTGGAATAGTTGGTTCCAGTTAATGTTCTGCATTGTACACAAGCACTGCCGTTGGTAAAGTGCTGTTTGTGCCCGAGGCGGTTTCTTGTCGATCATAAGACCACAGGAGTTCTTTGTGTAACTGTATTCAATGTTGTTGGAGTATGCAAACCCAACCAAACAAGTCTTTAAAGTTATGAAAGTGCTACGCTTTAGGTGAACTACTTTCTAATAGCAGGTAATGCTTTGGGGTTTCTATGTTTAAAAATGACCGTCTGCATAGCGTTCCTGCAACTGAGTTAGGAGGTGCTTGCTGGCTTCTTGACGCAACAACTCACACATGATGTTAAATTTAACGGTTACTACTTGTTCAGTCTTTTTCTCCGGTGGCACTGGTCACACTTGGGTAACTCTGCATCTTTTTTGCATGACTAGTTAGCATAACAATTCTGTGTACCTGATTTTAGGTTTTCCGGTCTCCACAATGTGGTCACATTCATGCCATTTCGCTTGGATGGACATTCCGCTGCCATTATTTGAAATGATTTGAATTGCTGTCTTTCTGTGTTTGTAATCACTTACCTATAAATCAGACTGGTTGTAGCCAATTTACACGGTTTCTGTACTGGTTTAACTTGCCACAAAAACCCCTCTGCCCAAGCTGTGATTTGCTGTTGTGGCTAGAATAGATCTGGGCCGGGCCTGACAGACGACAGCTGTCAGGCTGTGTCCAAACGTAGCCAGGAATGTTCCTTTGGAAACAGCGACGTTCGCCGTGACAAGATCATATCTCTGCATTCTGTCTCATGGACTGGAGGTCGACAAACCACCGCAGTTTGTCTTTGATTGACACCATGTAAGATAAAGTGGTCATGGACTTGATTTAAAGGCTAGCAGAAATTACGATTAAACGGTATCAGAGTCAAAACAACTGGACGGGGTTGTGTGCTTTATCGCTGTTAATAGTAAAATTACCAAACTGTCTCCTTGTGTTTCCAATGTTGATTGGTGTCATAGTCTGTCTGTTGGGTTTCGTATCTTTTCCGCATCGCTCAACGACTTGCCTGTTAGTTACAATGATTCGCGCTGTTTCTTGGTATCCGATCACAACGAGATGGCATCCTCATCATCATAGTCAGCCATGAGCCTGACCAAAAGGTACTGTGGCTCGGGCTGCCGCTCACCTCAACAGTGACGTGGAATATCCTAGAAGAAGAACGCTACTAAATTAATAAAAGAAGTCTAAGCGGAAGAACTAGAAATGGTATGGATGCAGGTACGCCATTGACTGCGACACACCGCCATCTCGGATAGCGTCTCTAACCAGCGGTTTGAGTGATCACGAGGACCCCATCCAGGCAGGCGACACCTACCCACTTTACTCAGTGGAGCAGTCAGGGTCTTCATATTTCGTGACCACGTTGTCGCTTGACCACCACGTGGTTTCACCCAACTGTTGGTGGTCTCAGTATATAATGCCCGGTACGGTAAACGCTCAGCGAGACGGCACTTTGAAGCGGTATGATATCTTGCTCATCTCAGTGACCTATTGGGATTAACTTGATGGTGTGATGACCTTATTTACTCAACTACAGCTCGGTTGTTTGTTTGCAAGGTGTAGGCGCCTTGATGTTGAACGTTTGAATATAGACGTAGCTATTTTTAGTAGTTAGGTCCTTTTCACTCCCCTTCTGTCTTTTTTCTTAGCGAGAGCTTGCTGTTTTCTTCATGGTCGTATGGCAGTTGTACATAAGTGATAAGCTGATGTGTTGCTGTCTATGATGATGATGGCACAATGACCATATCGACAGAGTCACTTATGCCAGGTGTTGAAATTTCGCACACCCGGGTTCTCGATGTTGTAGAGAGTAGTGTGTACAAGCACTTTGTCCTAGTGATCACCGGTGAATCATTGGGCGATTTTTTGACCAGTTTTATTGTCATCAACACTGCACACTAGGAACTCAACATGAGAAAGTGTAGTGTAGCAGGTAATTAAAGTAATGTCTATTTCTTCGCTTAACTTCAGGGACCGTGGCTCGTCGTCTACTGTTTTGTCCACAACTCTGCCAATTTCTCCTCATTGGGGGATCCCACTCCCTGGCTTTCGTGGCGTTGACAAGACAGCTCGATCGATGACGCTGTCTGCCATTTTGCTGACGGTCATTTAAATCAGCTGCGTGCAGTATATAACCTATTTAGTTTAGTTGGCTGGAACCAATTACATCATTGTTCAGTCGTTACCCAATAATCTTGGAAAACGTTCTCTACCGACGCTCGCACCAACAGTTTTTTTGCTTGAATCCTCCGCTGCCGGCAGCTTCAGTATTCGCCCTTACGTAACCTACCTTTTCGAATTAGTGTGTAGTATGTACTTTCGCTTGTGACTGGTATAGCACAAATCGAACGCGCCGAAATTAAAGAGCAGGTTTCAACGCCACTTAAAAGGATTGGAACTATGTGCTCACTATGCGGGACGTGTCACCAATGTGGTTGTCGTTAGTCTACTGTCAAGGAGATAGATATCTGTCAGTCATGCAAAATCGTGTTTATCTTTGTGGTTCTCTGTTTTCACCTGTGATGAATGTCTGTCAATGAATAACTGCTCAATCCGAGCGTTTTTTTGTGGTAATAAAAAGGTCACTTTTGGTGACACTTGTTCCGGCATAACCGACTGTTGGGAAAAGGCACTTTTTCCCAAAAATTCGCCATATTGCCGAGAAAAATGGATTTTCCATTTTTGGAGAATTTGAACGCCCGCCAGAATTCTCGAACGTCCGAGAAGCTACGCTCACCTCTGATTGGTCCGTTGGGTGGCCTAGGCGCAAGGTCACCCGAAACCTATAAATACAGACGTTGTAAATCGGTATTTTGCCTTCTGGCTGGGCAGCAAATAAAGCTCGTTTGAAGGCCGTCTTTTTCCTTACTTGTTGGGGGGATCTAAGTTGCGAGAGTTGGGTTCCGATATTTGTGCTCTGGTTTTCGTGCAGTTTGGCAATATCGTTGCGTTCGTTCGTGATAGAGATACTGCTCGTGGTCTTTGTGTTTGTTCTTGTCTTTCTCTATCAGGGGGTCGTAACACCGACCTACTGTTTATTTCTAGTAATGAACTCATCAAACACAGTGAAGGGCGTGTCGGCTAGCACGAGGTTGTTCATAACTCCCAGTCACAAAATTCACTGTTAACCGTAATTCTGCTGAATATCTTGGCAGGTTTTTTCAAATATCCAAGTGTAAAAGCCCAGGATTCTAACCAGCAGTGACAAATAAGGATATCTGTACCGTATGTGCCTTAACATTGATGTAAACCACCTACAGAGATTCTCTTATTTGAGCCATTTTCCACTTAACCTACCTACTTACCTAAGATAAGATATTTCTTATGGGCGTATTGAAATGCACTCTCGTTAACAATAAAAAAATAAATAATGATAAAATAAAATGTATGTCAATAATCCTTCGGCATTGTTTCCTACTTCAACTGACAAAACGCATTTTGCCGTGAAAATTACAGTTGTCTGGAAAATTCCCGTCGAGCCGTAGAACACGAGGTGTAGCAAAGATATTTTACATAGAATTTCATTACACCGTAACAGTTACAAGGCACCATACTGTGAACGGCCACATGCAAAACTTAATTTGGGCCAATTAAGTGTTAGTCGCCCATGTATCGATCGAATGAGTCAAGGCGACTGAGCGACCGAAAGAATTTTCCCTGCACATTCAAGATTAGGCTACGTATTTGAGGCGATGGCGGTGTCGATGGCTTTACAGGTAATTGACATTGACTGGCAAACGAGTTTCGATTGATATGGTGGGACGAATAACTAACACTCATTTGGCTTCCAACGACATAAACAGTAGGACGACAGTATGAATTCTGACCAACTGCAAGCTTTGCATGCGGCCGTTTTTACTTTGGTGTTCTGTGAATGTAACAGCCTGATGAAATTTTACTGAAAACACGCAGGTGTTATCCATGGGTTGCATCCTGGTGAATTTTCATCAACTTGCCCTCATAGCTCCGGTTGTCTGTGTAATAACATAGTCTATATTGTTTGATTTTGTGCGGTCCAGACGAGTACAAGTGTTTGGACTATCACCGGATGATGGGATACAATATATTTCATTTGCAACGCTAACCACTTAAAATCCAAATGTCTAAGTCGATGTCTTTTTTGCTTTTAATTAGGGTGACCACATGGCTCGGGCTGTTGGACGTATTTGCGGCGCGAAGGGTCGTATTCGAATGTGCGTGGAAAACGCTACACGCACTCGAATTGTGGTGGCTGATGAAACAATCCATATATTGGGCAGTAACGAGCGCATTGCAGTAGCTCGGCGTTCTATCTGTGATCTGATTCTCGGTTCCCCGCCAAACAAGATTTTCGGTAAAATTCGGACGCATGCGGCTAGGTTGGATGCAGCGCTTTGAATGGCGTTTGAGCCCACCGTGGGCGTCACCAGAACCTCCGGTCAACGTTCGTTCATAGTTGCCCAAGTTGCTACACTTGGTCACGTTTCCTGGTGGACAATGATTGACTTTTGTAATTATGTGATGCCCTCTTCTGTATACATTCTTAAAATATCAAACATACTCTGGATTTCGATGTTGTAGTTCTTTGGGCAGCACAGAACCGATTTTCTGTTAATTGTTGTCACAGTGTATACTCACAGGCCCCGACTATCTCTGATCTCTCAAACCTCTTATTGTCTGCTTTTCACAGTTGAAGGTGTTGGAATAGTTGGTTCCAGTTAATGTTCTGCATTGTACACAAGCACTGCCGTTGGTAAAGTGCTGTTTGTGCCCGAGGCGGTTTCTTGTCGATCATAAGACCACAGGAGTTCTTTGTGTAACTGTATTCAATGTTGTTGGAGTATGCAAACCCAACCAAACAAGTCTTTAAAGTTATGAAAGTGCTACGCTTTAGGTGAACTACTTTCTAATAGCAGGTAATGCTTTGGGGTTTCTATGTTTAAAAATGACCGTCTGCATAGCGTTCCTGCAACTGAGTTAGGAGGTGCTTGTTGGCTTCTTGACGCAACAACTCACACATGATGTTAAATTTAACGGTTACTACTTGTTCAGTCTTTTTCTCCGGTGGCACTGGTCACACTTGGGTAACTCTGCATCTTTTTTGCATGACTAGTTAGCATAACAATTCTGTGTACCTGATTTTAGGTTTTCCGGTCTCCACAATGTGGTCACATCCATGCCATTTCGCTTGGATGGACATTCCGCTGCCATTATTTGAAATGATTTGAATTGCTGTCTTTCTGTGTTTGTAATCACTTACCTATAAATCAGACTGGTTGTAGCCAATTTACACGGTTTCTGTACTGGTTTAACTTGCCACAAAAACCCCTCTGCCCAAGCTGTGATTTGCTGTTGTGGCTAGAATAGATCTGGGCCGGGCCTGACAGACGACAGCTGTCAGGCTGTGTCCAAACGTAGCCAGGAATGTTCCTTTGGAAACAGCGACGTTCGCCGTGACAAGATCATATCTCTGCATTCTGTCTCATGGACTGGAGGTCGACAAACCACCGCAGTTGTCTTTGATTGACACATGTAAGATAAAGTGGTCATGGACTTGATTTAAAGGCTAGCAGAAATTACGATTAAACGGTATCAGAGTCAAAACAACTGGACGGGGTTGTGTGCTTTATCGCTGTTAATAGTAAAATTACCAAACTGTCTCTTGTGTTTCCATGTTGATTGGTGTCATAGTCTGTCTGTTGGGTTTCGTATCTTTTCCGCATCGCTCAACGACTTGCCTGTTAGTTACAATGATTCGCGCTGTTTCTTGGTATCCGATCACAACGAGATGGCATCCTCATCGTCATAGTAGCCACGAGCCTGACCAAAAGGTACTGTGGCTCGGGCTGCCGCTCACCTCAACAGTGACGTGGAATATCCTAGAAGAAGACGCCACTAAATTAATAAAAGAAGTCTAAGCGGAAGAACTAGAAATGGTATGGATGCAGGTACGCCATTGACTGCGACACACCGCCATCTCGGATAGCGTCTCTAACCAGCGGTTTGAGTGATCACGAGGACCCCATCCAGGCAGGCGACACCTACCCACTTTACTCAGTGGAGCAGTCAGGGTCTTCATATTTCGTGACCACGTTGTTGCTTGACCACCATGTGGTTTCATCCAACTGTTGGTGGTCTCAGTATATAATGCCCGGTATGGTAAACGTTCAGCGAGACGGCACTTTGAAGCGGTATGATATCTTGCTCATCTCAGTGACCTATTGGGATTAACTTGATGGTGTGATGACCTTATTTACTCAACTACAGCTCGGTTGTTTGTTTGCAAGGTGTAGGCGCCTTGATGTTGAACGTTTGAATATAGACGTAGCTATTTTTAGTAGTTAGGTCCTTTTCACTCCCCTTCTGTCTTTTTTCTTAGCGAGAGCTTGCTGTTTTCTTCATGGTCGTATGGCAGTTGTACATAAGTGATAAGCTGATGTGTTGCTGTCTATGATGATGATGGCACAATGACCATATCGACAGAGTCACTTATGCCAGGTGTTGAAATTTCGCTACGTTCGGGAGTGAAAGCAGAAGACAACACTTGTGACACTAAGAAATCTCAGTTTTACTGGGTATCCGTCAGTTATTTTACTGGATGAAACAGCAGTGTGGTGAATAAATGCGATTCGTCCTGAAGCATAGGCTTTTCTCTTGAGTGGCTCGACTCAGTTTGTTTAGTCGTTTTGGCGCTCGACACACCTGAATAACTCATGTGCTCATTGACGAAATCTGATACTGCACCGGAATGCTATCCGCATTGGGCACCGCACCGACATATGGGTTTGCTGTAGTGGTCGACGTCGATTGGTTGTAGTCTTCCGTAAGTCATCGGTTGAACTCGTATGGTTATGACGGCCAGTAAGCGACGGAATGAATGTTAGTGAATTTGGTGTTTCGTTGTATCGGATGATCCTTTAGCGTCAGTACGACAACCGGTCACTTGCAGGGCTGTACAGGATTGAAGGTTTAGAATCAAGTTTATGTTTTCTTTGTCTACTTTCTTGCAGATCTCGATTTACTCAACCACTTCGGAACGTGCTCATCGATTACTGCACCAAACATCGTATCAGTATACTCACCTTATCTGTTCATCATTGCACGGCACTTCGCACATTCACTGTTACATATGCTAATTAAGTATCAGTATTTTCGTGTGAGGAATCAGGTTGCCATCGTCAGATAGAGTTTTACCTACTCGTAGACCTTCTTTTAATTCGCACTGTCCGTTGAAAAGTGTGGAAATGGACAGTCAACTGTAAATGGAAACCATATAAACTACCCTGTTTGACAATTCAGTGATCGCATTGTTTGGTCTGTGATCTTGTTATGGTACCCTGATAATATTTTCCGGATTTAGACCACAATGTGCGTACGTGATATTTTTCTCACTACGGGTATAATTCCGTCGACGACCACGGTCCCCACTTTTTAACCGACTTGAGCCGCGTTCGATACCAAATGGCTGAGACTCATCGGAACTAATAATGCTTAGTCGGAAGACGACATGCTGGTTTGCAGCCGTCAATCCGCACGAATTAGTGACGTACGCTATCTATAAACTGTCATCCTCTCCATGGGACTTTCTGAATTTTTACGGGTGTACACCGACGGTGTATTCAACCATTTAGGTTGAGTACTGCGCAGTTTTGTTGTCGATTTTACGATTATCACTGTGCTCGTAATATATGATGAATACTGTCACCAAATATCGTCCGGACTGTCAGGCTATTGACTCATACTCCTGGGGTTATGGTTACGCTGCGTGTCTGCACCAATACATCATACAGCCTTCTGAATGATATCTCGCTCTAGACAACGATGTGATGATGCAGCGCCTAGTGATTTTGACACTAGCTATCCGGTTCATGATACACTGTCTAAAGATGTTAGCATACGGAAGGGTTGTCAATAGCAGAAGTGCTTCGCTAAACGAGATCCGATTTTCCTGTTTCTTTAGGATGTTCAATGTAGAGGGAATGGACGGCTGATACATTTTTGCCACAGTAATGTGATTTTCTAATCCTGATTGTTGAAAATTTGTTACCCACGCACGCTGCTCAATAGTTCCATAGTGTTTTTTTTAAAAGGCAAAATTCAAAGACATTCACTTCAAATTATTCAGTATGTTCTAAATAATCCGGTTATTAAATAAGCGTTTTATAAAATGTTGACAAATATTGTACACTCTCACGAATAACTTAAAAAGTTGAATTATTTATCTTTCAAATTGATAAATGAAATGAAGTCAGTGACGTTAAATATAAATAGAAAGTTTCAATAAACAATTAATGTATCAAATTGGAAAATAATTGATAAGATGGTAAGCAAAAATGCTGCTAAACTAACATCCGCACAACCTTGAACTCGCACCGATCGGCATGATTCGACACAGCCGGGTCGGTGCGAAAGTGTCACTAACATTGAAGGACACCAATCTGGTGCTCACAACCATAGGTGTTGATTTTTGAAGATGAAGACTTCCATTTTTGTCCATTAGATCAATTATAGCAAATGACATGGATAAATAAGATAAGTGTTTTCAACACATTCCGATCGATAGAGGAGGTTGGTGGTGTTCATTACACCTAACGATGGTCGAGTTACTCTACACGGTGATGTTATGTCATTCAATAGTTGATCGTTGCTGCTCATTTCATCGGGACTATGTAATATCTCCCATTTTCTAGTTCGTGTATTTTTTCTCTGGTGAATTCATCAATTTTTTGACTGCAACTGAATTCACCTCATCACCAATCTCTGACTTCGTCAGATTCGTTTTTTGCAGCTTGAGTGCGTCGATTACAAGTACCCCGTCCGCTTTGTTTACGACGTCAGTTTTCTTGTCAGCTTCCTCTTCAGGGTGATCCACACGTATCGGCAGTTTTGTGACCCGAATCGAAGGTCGATTGTATCGATTTCCGATACGGATGGAGCCGGTGGTCGAAGCGCGTTCTTTGTAACAATGGAAAATATCGTATTTGAGTCTTTTTGAGTCGGCACGGAGGCACACGTCAGTGATGTAGGAGACTAAGACGATGACCAAGAAACTGCATAGCATTGCAAATGTCTTGCAAGGGAACCGTTGGTAAAATTCAGTAGGATCGTCGTAATAGTATGGATAACGAAACAGTGGTGGCAGGCCGAGCAGGGCTTCACCTGAAGTGAGACGCACGAACAGTCCAACGATGTAGCCTGCAACCGATCCATAAGTGTTCGAAAACCGAATGTAGAGTACGCATATTAGCTGAGGGAACAAAATCACATAGACCAAATCGGAACACAGATACCACAGTCCATAGATTGATCTGATGTAGATAGCTAACAGACATGCCAATGCGCCTACTACGAAGATACTGGCGCGCATCACCCACAAGATTTGCCTTTCAGTTGCGGATTGCCAAAAGACTGGCTTCACGACGTTTCTGGCAAACATGGAGGCAGCTGAGAGGACGGATGAGTCGGCTGAGGACATGACCGCGGCAGACACTGCTCCGAGACCCACGAAGGAGACCCACACCGGACATAAATAACGTAAGACCAGCGGGAGCACGAGTTTTGCATCTTCAGGTGCTAGCATGGAATTATTTGCCCCATCAAAATCGGTCATATTCCAGTCTGGGGAAAATGAGGAAATCAGAACACGTAGTTTGTGGGAGAACTTGGTCATTTCTCACATTCTCATGGAAGACAAACAGCAAACAAATCTGCGACGTTTTTTAGGCAATTAGATGTAGACTGAATGCGTTCTCGATTAGGTTGTTTGTTTGATCGTTAACAGTTCATACTGATCTCCACCGTTAACCATATTCACACAGAAACTAGTCATGGGCATCAACGACTGTACTTAAATGGTTGACGTTGGTTGATATGAGAAAAAATTCCTGGTTTTCTTCATGAAAGTAACAAAAAGTATCAGAAAGGAGCTTAGTACGCGAGGTCTTCATGTCCAGATTCAACATTGAGCATAATGGTATTTACACTGCGAACAGACTACCACGTTGCAAGTGTGAGTGAGGCAAATTCTACAAGACAACGTACGGCCCGCAGGTTACATTGTCTAGTTTCAGTAACCCCGCCTACCACACAGTTCATCTGAACAACGGTGACATGCACATCGTTAAACTTAACCAAACGCTCTCTCTCCTAACTTCTCCAGCCACATACTCTAGGAGTCGCTCGGAACCCAAACGAGCCATATTCTTATTGTCCTCTATGTATAGTTTCCAAAGATGACTGTCGCCGTAGATGATCTCGATTCTCGAAGACAACCCTACCTTTGGATGTATGAGCTTCTGTTTACTGTACTTTACCCTAGCTTTCTGAGTGTACAACCAAATCAGCAGCTTCCGCAACCTCATTTTTAAAGAATAGTCCTGCGTAGCCATCTTAGTCTAGCGGAAGCTGATAACATTCTAAGGCTAAACGATGCAACCGGAAGTGTTTAGCAGGATATTTTCTACTGTCATCTGTGCTGTTTGGAACCTAATGACGGTTGCGGTAAACAGTAACTTTATCATAGTGACCGTAGTATGGAAACAGCTTATCGTCACACATCGGAGCTTTAATTTTAACTTGACGAATAGACTCAAATAAATGATTTCAAAGTTAAGTTAACACCTAAATTCCTTCCGGCTGCCTCCAAGTTATATCACTAGCTTTAGCAGCGGTTGTAAGACATGCTACTCCTTGTGTCAATGCTCTTATCCGTGCATTCCGCAGAACTGTCTCTATAGAAGTATATACCACTTCGAAATCGATCGTTCCCTTCATAAATGTGAATAGCATAGACCAAACAGAAGGGTTGATAGATTTATCTAATCGTCAATGTGCACCATTTGAAAACTTGGATTGTTACTTTAAACGGATGAATAAGTGTCAACGAATCCATAAAACCTGCTAGGTTAGCCAAAGCATGTCATGAGGTAATTGTTTAGTTATTGTAGACGTTGAGCAGAGGATTTTGGTGGGTAAATTTGAGTACGTAGTTGGTCATTCACGGTTTAGTTACTGGCTTTATTACAGGGCTTGCGGACATCGGTCAAATTAATATGGTCAGGTAGAGGTTTGTAACGTTGTAGACCTTCTTCAAAACTGTACGGAAACGGTTAGGCTTGAATTTGTACGGGTAAATTGTTGATAACTTACTGGTCGATTCCGTGCATGAGGTTTAGCCATAGAGTCTTATGTAATTATTCGTGTAAAAGTTAGATTAGAGTACCTCTAAAGTGTTTTCTCTTTGCAATCAAAACATAAAAAATCACGTACCGGCAAGAAGTGTGATGCATGTGTTAATTGTAAAGCGATCCACTCGTGAAATTTGAGGTCTCGGTTGGATTCGAACCAGCGAAAGGAAGCGCATCCTCATACGCTATGGAACCACTTCCAGAACCGGTAAATTTCACCTTGGAATTTCATTACTCATTCACCTATCATTCACTGTGTGTGTAGTGTGCAGCGGATCATTTGGGAGATTAACTACCATACGATGACCCTCTCGAGCAACCAACCTTGTCATCCACTAAAGCGGTCAGTTGAAATCATCAGTGTATTACCGCTCAATGCTACGGCAGATTTATTAATTCTAAGGCGATCTGTTTGTGGCATGTTCAAGTTTCATCTGGATTCGAGCCAGCATCAGGAACCGCGTGTCCCCTTGCAGTATGTGCCGTACCAGCTAAGTGGCATGTACCTACTGGTCAAGATTGTTCTCCATCTGACGCTTCGGAAAGGCAAAGGTCATTAGTAGGTTAAAAGAAGTACCATCCAAGTTGTGTGTGTTATTGTGAATAGAAACTTGTTGATTTCCGGACAGCATCATTGAAAAATACATTGGGCCGCTGCAATTTTCTACGCACGACGTGGTGACGAACCAGCGACCAAAAGATGCGAATTCCTAACCGCCAGATTGGACATTGTGCACCAAGTCAACCATGCACCTTTAGGCTGTAGGTTTAACCAAAGTTAAATTTACGGTCCCACGATGTCGCCGCCGTTCACATTTGTTTGCTTCTAGGGCTCAATTTAATTGATTGCGGTACTGATTTCCAGGGTACCAATTGCTGAAGGTTAATTTCTCTGCACAAACTCCAATTGGTTGTAAGTTGTCAACTACTAATTTATTTTGCACAGAACTAGTTTGATCAGTTTATGCCGTCGATGTTCTGCCTTCTTCTCTCCGATCCTGTAGGTTTACAGCGGCCTGACAGAATGCATATAACCGTGTATCGACACAGCTTTTACAAAGTTTTTGAAAAGTGAATTAATGTGTTCACTGTAGTACGTGCCTTTCGAGCGAATCTAAAGTCCGATCAGGCCGACTAGTGAACAACGCATACTGCTGGGACAGGCAGTAATCATGGCAAATTTACAGCAGAGTTTCCCATCAGATAATTCAGCTAATGAGTAATAGTGGTTTTGGAATACATAAGCTGAACTCATGGACGACCGCGGCTTTCTTACTGAGATAGATTTTTCATGTCGGAAACAGAAACACTAAATTCTTGTTAGAATTCGTCAGTAGCATGTATCCTTGTCACGACCGGCATTTCAACTCAGGGCACGTTTTTCTGAGGCAACCACTTTGACCACTGTGCCACTGACTTCAAATTAGGTACCGCTGAATTACCATATACACACGCTCAGTCACATTTCCGTTTAAGTAGCGCTCGGGTTACCCGATCGTATCGACTGACGCAGCAACTGTTTTGTTAAATTTAATCCACGACCCGACTACCGTATCTCCTCTCGAGCACTCAAACATTGTTGGTTCTTAATTTACACGTTATGTTGGGAAACATTCAGTCGTGTTGAACACGATTTCAGATTTATTGTATACCATTTTTCCCTTGCGTAGTGCTTTACATTTTTGTAGAACAGGTTTTAACACACGTCTACATATTTTCGGCTGGCATGTTTTGTACGCTACGCCGGTGATAGTTTAAAACTCGAACTCGCGAACCACACTAGTTGCCGAAGTTTCATGTTCGACTGTATCAATCGGAACGGGACGAGCCATGCTCACGATCACCGTTTGTTAGGAACTGGACTAGGAACATTTTGAATATGTCATATTTTGTCCAACCATTGTATCCTCTAACATCTGAGATAAACAGTGTTCAGTGTGTAAGTGTTCGTTTTCTGAGGAACAGAAATGTTGTACTAAGTGAGCTTAGAGTCGATTACTGTGATTGATTTGAACTAGAGAAAAGGTAGTGCAAGTCAACTAACGATGAGGGTAGATTTGTGCAATGTGCCCAAGGGAGAGAAGGTTTTGT
The DNA here is from genome assembly GCA_014220965.1 of Paragonimus kellicotti. NCBI lineage: Eukaryota > Metazoa > Platyhelminthes > Trematoda > Plagiorchiida > Troglotrematidae > Paragonimus > Paragonimus kellicotti. The sequence goes on from LOND01002428.1 coordinate 30,525, forward strand.
GACAATCTCTTTTCTTAATGTTTAAATATAAAAACTTGCGGAATCATTGCTGCAATCGATAAGAGGAAGAAGTGGAGGTGAAAAGATGTTAGGGAAAACATTTCTGAAGAACACGTCTAACTGTCCTGTAATTTAGTAGACGAAACTTCATAAAATTCTTTGCTTCATCTAAAAGTGTATGTGGTTGTGGTAGTCGGTGAATGCTTTAATGGTTTGTTGTCAGTAGACTGCTTATTGAAAGGTTATCATTACCTATTGAACAGCGTGCTGGTTCATCAGCTTGAGAGGAATAACGAAAGGACCAAACAAGATGGAGCTGAACACGTACCCCGACCGCAGCGTTGTTTATCCTGGAGACCTTACAAATGAACTGCAGTTATGTGACCGGTCTTCTGTTGTCGGATTCACAATCAATCTGTACACCCTTCAGCTCCATTCGCAAGCAGTCCAAACTAATAAACCACCTACCAACCGTCACGACATTATCGCGCAAACTGGTATGTATATCCCTACTGTTTAAGCGACATGATGTAGCACACTTGATAGACGACGTAGAAGCTGAACCATACCGGCTGAAATGGTTGTGTCACAACTGGCTGCTACTGTAACTTCAACTGCGATCAGACAGCCGATGTCAACGTTCGTCATGTCAAACGACATTGCTATGTTTAAGTGAAAAGTTAGATTACATTTCGTATGTCGCACATTGAGGAAACTGCATACCTGAATCTCGGAGCATATTCCGAAACGGTCCCTGAGTGCCAAAAATAGGATAGACAACAGTGCCATGGCGTAATATAAGTTGTCAATGGATCACACATGAGTGTTTTCCGTGCTGACTTTCAGCTTGTGAGCACTGTCAAATTTTGCATTTTCCCAGGGGCCAATCATATACCTAGGGAGACCAGCATCGTGAGTCTAGCAGTAGACCGAAATGAACCTAGCACTATGTTGGTAATTTATTTCACCGAGGACTACTATTATCGTTAATAGTTCTTACTTCCTTTCTGCAGTGCCAAGTTTCTGTCGTGCTCCCGATTTGCCCGCTTTATTCGTCTGATACCTACATTTGGTTTGTCGCTCGTCGGAGACTCTCGGCGTCAATGTTGTGACCGTACCAAACGGCGGGTTATTCCACTTGTTTTACAGCATGACACTAATCGTTCTTTGAAATGACAGAGCAAATGTGTTACTTGTTTGGTTGTGCCAGGGTAGCGAGACAAATACGAACCTATGCTCCTGACTAATAGTCATAATTAGCGCAGTCTTAGAGGTCAAACATCTCTAGAGTTCCCTGAATGACAGGATCTACTAGCTTTCCAGAACAGGTCCTGCTATGACCTCATTTTATAGTATACTAACTCTATGTTGGAGTGTTATTACATTTCAGTCTTAATAGTATGTGTCTTTATAGACACCTAATCTCTGCCAATCTCCTGTGCTGTTTTCATCTGATCTATTATGATAGAGACCGTATCGTTGTTTCACGTTCCACGGCCTTATATGCATCTCCGAGGACCGTGCTCTTAAGCTTCTCTCTCCGTAAATACTTAGCGTGCACGCGTAACAACTTGTGCTACCTCGCATCCGAAGGGCTCATCATCTATTGACCTATCATGTTCGCTCTATCATATGAATAGTAGTCGATCTGTTCGTCACTTGATCATCTGATCTTTGGTTTGTGCGATCTCTTCTTCTCGCAGTCGCCACTTTTATCCGTCACCAGGTTTATCTCTCTTGTACCTAATGAACTCTACCGCTATTGATCCGAACTTTTTCTTAATCACTCGCGCATACACGTCAACTGTTCGAACTTCTTAATTCTTAGCTAGAGAGTAATTTTGAGCACATGTCATGTATGAGTTGTTCATCTTTCTTGATCCTCACCCTCTTCTTCTCAATTCGTTACTATAAATTTGCTCCAGCATCAACGGTGTATAAATACGCTTATATATATTACTTAGATTGCGCATATTAGTAAGATACATCAGTACTTGTCTGCTCTCATCGCATGCTCAGGTCAATGTTCTCATGGCTGATTTCGAACAACTCCTTAACCACTCAATATCTGTTTCTTTAACTTTATATTCGTACTGTCTCAGTTAAGCATTTCTAAATACACACTCCGCACACTCATTAGTTAATAGTGTTTTAACGGTTGATTAAAACAACAGATAACGATCACAATACATCGTTTCGCATCTCTACATCCTTGAACTCTTTCTTACTCGATTCATTCTGTACTCTAAATAGCTACTGACATGAGCTGAGCATATCGAATGCATGGTATGTAGTGGTGGAGCTATAATTAATATCCCGTTAATGTATCTGTTGTTGCAAAATGTCTTGGAGATCAATTTTGGAGGCATAGTTCTTCCAGACTGCTCCGTCACATCCGTTCTTCAGTTTTATTGAAGACTATTCAGCAAATTAAGAAAGTTTAATTCCTTCCCAGCTGACCTTACTGAACTACACTCCCAAAAAGTTATCAGGAAATTCAGCAATTGCACCACCAATTCCGGATAGTCTCCCGATAGTTACCGATAAAAACTTATTGGCGCTGTGTGAATCGGTACGATGAATTGCGCATTATATGCCCGAGATCCACTCTTCTACGGTGAGGCTGTTATGCTCGGAAAAACACAGCCCGTGGAGTAGTTCATTTCTTGATCTCCATTGCAAAGTAAATGAAAATACACGACCGAAAACGCAAACACTATTTTACACGGTATACGTTTATCAACGTCTGTTAACAATAGTGAATCGCCAACTGTTCTGTCGACATGCCCTGCCCAATAGTCGTTCCCGGCTCCTGGCCGTCCAGATTTTGAACGTTCCGGCTCGTCCTCTACTACACACCGACAACACTGGGTATGATACAACAAATCATCCTTCAAGTATACAAACATATCAGTACACTCGACGCAACTGGGATCAGTTGTGAGTGGTGCTCAGCTCATATAACAACTCATTTTTTCCCTCGCTCTATAGCCGTTTTTGCCTAAGGGATAAGTAATTTGATTTCGCTTATGAATACCCATTTTAGTAAGTTGCAAGTTTTCCATGAAAAACTCATCAGGTGCAGTCGCTTTTAAGTCTGTACAAAGCAACGGTTGAGTGCAAATTGATATGGTACCCAGTTCGTGAAATCTATGGCCTCTTAACTCATTTAATCCATCTAAATAGAATATACGGGACAATGGTAAAATGAAATGAGATACATCATTAGGCGTTGTCCTTGTGTATTTCGTTTGTACCGCAAGTCTCGCCTAAACTGAAGCTGTCGGTTCATACAGGGAATGGTTTGAATATGAAGCCGCCAATTTTCATTAGTCCGAAAATTAGAGCGAAATTAATGTAGTTGATCGTAGACTTACAGGGCATCTCGGATTAAAATAAAGTGACGTAAACTAAGAGGTATAATACGGAAGTAAAAAGACCGTGCATTGTTGAAAGTTATGTCACATGGTTGGTAATATTTGCTACATAGCAGATTGACTGCGCTGACGTGGTTGGGAGATTGTGTAACAAGTTTACATTAACACTACCGAATTATCCTATTCAAATTCTCAGCCAAGGTCTTTCGGGAGTTATGTCCGGACTGTCCGATTGCCTTGAGCGAAGACAGTAACCGACTTGTTAATTTTTTAGCGGTGATTTCGCGATTGGGATTTGTAATCAAATATCAGTTACACAAATAGCTCAATTACTGAGGGTTATTTTGATTAATAAGTTATGTTGGATTCTCTCTGGGAACATTGAACATAACTCACAGCTGATCACAGATCGACATTCTGAACAGTTGAGTTCATATCAACTGAATCGTCTTCCGCAATCAGGTGAGACGTTTTGAGTTTGCGTATATCAGCCTTTTTACAGACAACTGTGTTTTAAAAGTGCATACATACCAGCTCTGTCGTTCAACCTATTGTGCATATTTGAAGAACGCAGCGATCGTCATGTAAGGTGTATACTTATGCAACTTATAAGTACGATTTACTGCTGCCTTCATTTTTCATTCCAAGGTCATTTAACTTCACCGAACAACTCGCATCTCATAAACTCGCGAGAAAGGATCCGGTGTCCACACTCGCCAAGTCAGACATTATTTATGAATTCATCTGTATCTGGGGTTTACAGTATGTTGATCGCATAGTGAGAGCACTGCACATTGGAATGTTGGAGCACCTCTCCAAGTGGCTTCTGAGTACCAAAATTGGAACGGCAGAGTGCAATTACAAAACATTTACAAGAATCTGGTCATCGAGTAGACTCTGCTAGACCATTCCGTGTTATCTGTCAAATAATGAACTAATACTCTTCACCTTTCCCGGAAGTGCTTGTCATACATTGTACGAAACCAGATGATAGTGAACCTATCGCTACCTTAGTAATACGTTACATAGATTGATTGTTCTGCTTCTCCCTACTTCTTCGTCCTTATTCTTTGGTTTCCATCTTACATCTACATCCGTATCTACTATCACGTGACTGAGGGATGATTGACACTTCGAATTTTCCCGTAGGTTTCCACATGTCCGAATGTTTGTACATCATTTCGCGTATGCAACTGAGAAGAGCAAAACGAAATGTTGCCTAAGCATACGTCTGGAATGACGGTCGTTGCGCTTTTCAAATTTATTCTATTCTGTGAAGTCCTGTTTTTGGAAGAGTGGTTATGAAACCGATGCCCTCTATATAATTCATGGCTTTGTGTTTATAGCTGAGGTGTTTACACAAAGTAATTAAAATCCTGAATTTCTTTTAGAAATTACTATCTATTAAAGCCATCACAAATTCCCTTGATAATTATTTCTACTACACAAAGTGTTAAATAACTATAGGTAGATTGCTCTGCTTTGGTCTGTTTGGCAAGAGTGTTAATTATTTGATGGTTTCACGTTAGTCGAGAGTTGCCGTTTGGTCCGTCACAAATGTTAAATATGTGCTGGCTTGACATCTCATTTCAACACTGACTTTCAGTTTCTCGCCAACATTTGTGCCGTCGAAACTATCCAGGTTTCCTTGGTTCAAGTATGACTCAGTAATAGGCGGACGTCATTGTCTTATCCGTCAGCCGTCTTCCAGGATATGGTGCAGATTACCACATTAAACTACAGCCAATCAGTATGCACTGAAGCTACGTCAATGTCCTTCAGCAGATTGTTCGAACCTTAGACACTTGTTACGAACCCATGCTGCTTCCGCTGTTTCCGTTCAGCTCAGTTTATCGACACATTTGGATCAGATTTTGTCCTGCATGAACTTTTGCTACAACGTGCTATCACTTGTAAAGCACGGGTTGACAAATTAACTCTGTACGTCTTGAAATAAATTCAGAAGGAGAACGGAAACTTCTAGACAATGAAAGACAATAAAGATCACATTTAATATTACCTGTTCGACCAAATGTACTTTTGAAGTCGGATTAGTGAGAGAAAACAGCTCGATGAGTCAGTAACCACTCTTGAGCAGAAAGTTGAATTTGAAGACGATGAATACAACATTATTGGCAACGATTCAGATAGTTCAGCGAATTCTTCTACTGCGATTAAAGGGCTTCGGAAAATAAAAATACTCAAAATAATGAGCTCTAGTTAAGCCACATCATTGACCTTACTTTCTCATCATACTGTTGACGGCAATACATTGATTCTCGAAATGTCGAAACCGCATTATTTTCAAAGACAGTTTCAGAGAACAGATGTTAGCCATCTGTCCTACCGTTATTTTGAAGCCTATAAAAAGATTTTTCCTATGGAGCTGTTAACATATCATTTTTTAAGTTAAAACACAAGTGCTTGCTGAATTTCTAGCACCAATTTTCAATTAATACATTATGTCTATCTTTAGTTGTTGAAAACAGATATTGGGTATGTCTTTATGAATTTACCATTCGTATTCATAACAGCTATCTATTATTGCGCTTCGAGGCTTACATTAACAGCCCTAGATCTTTCATTTGATTCAGTGAGTACCTGATGAATAGTTGTCAGGTTCTGTGATTTCATGGTTGAGCATTCTCACCGAGTGTAAGGCGCAATTCATTTTACCACTGCCCAGTGGACACTGTTTTGGAAAACTTGTACATGACATTACGACAGAATGCACGTACCATCAACCACAATGGGGAGAAATTCACAAATTATTTCAAACCATTTTGTTCTCCATTCTATTACTTGTTTTCTAACCTTCAACGATATCGCGATGTACCATTTTCACTATCACAAGAATAACGAGCCATTAACTTTATTGCCACTCCTCTCAGCCTACACCTCAATGGACCCCAACATTCATGTTGTGGTCACAGAGTAATTGGTTATCCTTCCGGCCTGCGACATAATGTGGTATAACTGTGTGATATGTGTGCCTCTTAGAAGTAAACGTTTGACTGTGTACAAACAGTGATGGCCAGTTCCTTAACAATTGGGTGTTAAGCTTGTACGCTCTTATGTTTTAATGCATTAACTGAACTGCTCACTGGTTTCTGCGGGTCTCCAAGTTAGATGTGGACGATAAATTTAGGGTAGAAGTTATTTCTGATACTTCTCATCTGTTTTGTGGACATAAGAGCCCTTTTTTAAAATCACATTCATCTGCTTTGTCTTCGCACAATGGTTTACAAAGCTTCGAGTTCGTAACTGCAAAGCTAATATTTCTGCTTTAGTGCTTCCTCGTTTTACTAGTCAAAGTTTAATTTTCAGTTTCAGCAAAGAACTTTCATATTTTGCCATGTATAGTATGCTTGGTTAAAAAAAATATTGCGAGTTCGTTTACGCTGTTGTGAACATGACGATGTTAAGTTATATGCATCTGCGTGATGAAAATAATTAGTTAGTTCAAGCCATCACACTGGAACGTATAAAGTGCTACCGGGACTCATGTATGATGTTACATTTTCTCTCCATAATTCCATTCACTAGTGAATCATTCATAATAGAGTAAATGATGACTTATCGGTACAAGCTGTTATGTTTTTGTAATTCTTTGTTGTAGATGAGTCATCATCGTCAATAAAACCGGGGTTCAAATGGATTCTTGTCGATTCGCTAACTCGTGTAATTCACCAATCATCAAAGGCCTACTTGATTTACGATTTAACTGAAACATATTGTAATCGTTTTAAAAAGTTATATTATTATGAACTGCTTTCCCAGCAGTCCGTTAACTAATTCACCGTAATTTAGAATAATAGCATTCACAGTCTTTTGATGAGCCCGTTTATTTTGCTGCTGCTCACATTGGTTAGCGTAAGTTTGGGGTACAAGTATATGGGATCGGCATTAAGGATACTGTCTACTTGCAACTAAACTGACCCCGTCACGGGTCTTTTGAGCCTGTGTTATTGATCAAGCCTCATCGTCGTCAACCATACATCAGTAACTAACGCCGATGCTTAGCTGTCATTCCGTCATGAGAATGAGAATAAGCTCCGATTTTAGACTAAAAGAGAAGAGGAGTGAAACTTAATTTCTAATAGAACTCACGTTCAAACTGAAACATCCGGCTACGGCCAATTCAGATGAACTTGACAGACGTCTAGTTAGCATAGTCGGATGACCCGAACATCACAGAGGAAGAACAAAGTAATTAGCCCGGTTCTCTCTAACAAGTATTCGTTTCTTATTCGCACGTTACTTAATAGCTAGTCATTCACAGGACACTACGCGGACGAGACATTTGACTAACGATCGCTGAAAAGCAACTGTTTATACAGCTAAACAATCTTTATAACATACCTGTGCTTGCACCAACTGCACCGATCAGGACTGACGGAACTGCCATGATTATACAGCCAAGAGAGGCCACGTAGCTCAAAATTTGTGCGCTTCGTGCACTTTTACAGGAAAGGACGCGCTGAAAATGAAACAGGAAAATCGGGACGAAAAGTAGGTATACAATCCAAACTAGTTGAATGCAACTCGGTTCACCAAAACCTTGTTCATATAAATTCTAATAAAACATTTCACCCAATACCGTGGTACATTCAGTATTAATTCAACGTTTCGGAAAATGACATTCTCTGAAAAAGCTCATGTTATAGTGGTGTACTGTCAGTGTACTTTTCAGTGCCAGTTAGCTGACGAAAGTAGTCAGTTTGCCGATACGATTAAGCAGCTTGGGACAAAATGTTTTGAGTCTAATGACCAACGTACATTTCAAAACAGTTAGAAAACAAATTATTGGATTGAGAATTCCGTTGGGATCGCGAAACACTCTGTTTCACCCAGCTAGATAATGTTACCACACCCGACTAGTGAAATACAGCTACCAGTTACACAGTAGTTTATTTCGTTCGAGGACGGAAAAGTCATTTTCAATCTTTTCATTTTGGCATAATTCGATTGAAACTTGTGATGTCCAAAGAGTTCATGATGGTTATTAGATCTGTTAATGTTCGTCTGATACGTTTGTCGTCTTTTGTCTGGTATGATGCAGGAACGATGAATCCGTTGAGGTATGTTTGTAGAAAGCCGATCCTTAATTTGCCTTTATTTGTCTTTGCTGTGTGCAGTAAACGATCATGACGAATTTTGTACCATAACTGCACATAAAATGTTTACTTTCTTACATTTTATAACTATCATCATTGTCTGTTAAAACTTCCTTCTTGGTATTGTTTGACACGTTCTCATCTTCATCTGTACCCGATTGTTTTAATGAGGTCATTTCCCGTTGACTGGTGGCTGTTTGTGAACACGTGCTTAGTTGCTCCATTTTGAACTCCTTTGCTGGATAATTTGTGTACCCGGTTGATTCACATTCAAGGTGAGATAGTACCTTTGTTGTAATTTTATTAAACAGTACCGTATAAATTCCAATACTTTCGACCGCCTTTTCTGACGTTTTTTGGACTTGGAAGATAGTCCCGTCAACCCGACCGTCTGAATAAGCGTTATTGGAATTGTCGAGCGAATTACCCTAAATCGTCAGGAGCGATTTAACAATGATGACAGTGACGGTCAAAGCGGCATACAGGGACGACGCAATAGTTTTCGAGTCCATTTACAAGTGATATGACATATAAGTAAAACACAGCTGATCGCAGCTCTTTCGTTCAGATAGACTGTCCAGCTAACTCCTTTTGAAAAGAAGTACTGGACTCCATTCTTAACCTTTTTGACTTATTAATCTTTCTTGTTAATTGCTGTCAGTGATTCCAAGATTGAGATTTCTCAGCAAACTGTAATCGTGGAAATCAAAAGCCTGCTGACCGGTGATTTTGACCATTCATACTTGGCAGTAAGTGTTGGATGACAATTATTCTGGTCCCTTTCGAGGCGATCGAACAACATGAACAAATTTGACTGAGCGTTCGCGTATAATAACTCGGACACATCTGATGTGAACTCATCGATACAGTGGTCAAAACGGTTGCCGAATGAACATGCGGTCAAAGCTCGATTCCCGGCCGTGACGAGTTTTTCCGAAAGTAGCTGACGGGATAGCTTATGGAAATGCCACAGTCGCGATCAATTTTGAGTGATTTTCAATTTCTATCAACCAAGATTCGCTTCTACTCACTAGCAATTAAAATATTCCCTAACAAGTTCAATCAGTTGTGCCTTTAACTTGTAGAGAATTCTTAATTATGGAATCATTGATTGGAGTTAACAGGACAGTTACCGTGTTTCATCTTGAGGCGATTAAGCAGTTTCGACAGTAATCACTTACAGACATGGCCAAGCGTTCACATATGATAATCCACTGAGGTCTAATGTAGACCAGTGGCACAGATGAATCATAAAAGCGTGGTCGGAGGTCCAAAATCAGCCGTGACAAGGATATGCCCTGTTGAAGGGCTCTAGCAAGTACGAACCTCAAGTTTAGTGCATACTGTAGATAATGGCTGATCGACAAACCGAGCGAAACACGAAGGGCGTGTTCAAGTATGAATGATCTTCCATTTATTATTTCCTTTACTGTCAAAGCCAATTCTGCCTTGAACTCAATGGTTCGACGCGGAGTTGATTGTCAAGCATTCATTTGGAACACGTGATGTTCATAGCCAATCATCTTCAGTCACAGCTAAAAAGCAAATCGACTCATTTTTCAATTATCGGTCAAGCGCTCAGTCGAAGTAGCAACCTTAACATGGAATCTTTAGGAAGTCAAGTGAAACATTGGTTTGTATATATGTAGACCTATGCATGGATAAGAGTACTAAGAGCTACACTTTTTGCTCAACTGCGTAGTATGCAGATTACCAACAGTTCATAGGACAGAAGAACGAAAGTAGCCGAAGAATTGTGATAAAATTGATATCAGAAAAGTTGAAAGCAGTATTTCCCAATCTTGTTCGGCACACCTCATCTTTGGTTTCTTGTGCGTAACCTGTCAGTCAAAGTGCAGAACCGTGACAGCTGGACACATTATTAATCGTAATATAATAAAATGCGGTACATATGCGAAGTTCGATGTGGTGATTGGCTCCGTTGCAATCATATCAGTCTAACGACATCAGTCGGAACGTCACGTCAATAAAAACCTGGCTTTCAGTATCCACACACTGGAAATCCCCCTCCGTCGCTCCCGGTTTAACTTTCCATCATATGGGCAGCAGCCATGTGTCTTTGCCTAAGGATGAGGCGTATGGTTTAATCCGGACTCACGGCCCTCTACCAATAGCATACCTCATACCACGTTTACGATCGCACTTTGTTGAACAGAGACCGAATGTTTATAAAATACTTACAAGGTATTTATTATTTGGATTCCGTGTTGACACTTTTTAGCCAGATCCCATCCAAAATCATAACATCTGTAAAGCAATGTTATTCAATAAACTAAGATCTTTATTCCTAGTTCGTATATCAACTGTAGTTTAGTTATACTACTAACTTCAAATACACTGGAATCTGTTGATCAGTGTTGGTTATATGTGAGTTTGCAGGATAAATGTAGGAATTCAGTTTGTCTCACGATCAGTTTTACTAAGTGGACATAAGTAACACATGTTTAACGGTCAGAATTTACCGGAAGTCTGCGATCGACTTCGTGGCTGTCGCCACTCATCAAATATACATACCCGCTGAATTGGACTTCTACACAAGTACTATTTATGTCACCTGATTCATTCACACCTCAAGATATTTCACCAATCGCGCGTTTGTAAACAAAGATTTCGGGCGAAAACGCAGCGAGGTTTCCATGCAATCGTTCTGTATACTGCTGTCACGTTCTGTGCGTTTAGCTGGGGTTCTTCGTCGAAGATTTTTATCGTTCATTCCTCATCAGTCTTTCCGATTTTTCTCACTGACAGCCTGCTTGATCTCTCTTGTTTTTCGTGATCCATCGACGTTCTAATGTGGCAATATTACACGGGCATGTTGAGATATGTCATTGAATGTCGAAATAATCACGTTTCTCACTCACCACCTACTGTGTTTATCAAGATAATGAAACATCCATCGGCTGGATGTGGATTGCGAATGCGTCAGCAACTTATCTGATGCAATGTCTTGATTCACCTCTTAGAGAAATGAGGTTGGTTTTCCACTTTACTTTTTAACTGGACGCAACATGCACGTACAAAGGATCGTATTAACTAAGACTTATTCTGCTCACCGTAACCATCACCGTGCGCAACTAACCATGAACATCCCATGTGACTCATGTGACTGAGTATTATCTACACACACGCGGAATTACCTGATCGAGGTTTACTGGGCTTTGATGGAACAACGACTGACGCATATTGTAAAGTATGGAACTGTGGATAAATCATGGTGCTCCAAACCGATGGTACAAAAGAAAGAGTGATCATTTGACTTATCGACTGCATGTTCCAGTGGAGAGAACTTATTTTTGGTAAACTGTGCAGTCTAGAATTTAGTTGGCTATCACTTGTACATCTCTATAAATATACTGACTGTTTCTATGAAGCGACCCCTTTTATTATGTTTACAAGCTCTACAGTGTGTACGCTGAGAAGAGATAAACGGGTGTCCTTTTGAACAGTACTTTTGTCTATCATGAAGCGTAAAAATGTGATCCACTCATACACCACCTTATTTGATCTGTCTCACACTGACACAAAACAGTAGCTTTAGGTGAGGGAGAGAGCCACAATGGTAAACAAGTGTTCATACAGCGTTCTACTGGGTATCTATCAGACCGCCAATTCCTAAATGGATGAGACCACGTCACACATAATTTACAGACGGTGGTCAGTAGCGTGGATTGAATGCTGTGCCCTTCAACTTAAAAAAAGACCCACCCAAATGATTTTTCATACGTATCTGTTCATTTTAATACAATGTGTGTAAGTTTGATTGAGTACATTTGGTATGTTTATCATATTACAGGACGTTTGTCTGATAATATGCAGGAAAGTCATATTTTGTGCCCGAATAGTTCCAAGCGTGTCTTCTGTTCATCGGACTAACTTGGCACATTTTGTACGCAAGATGGTGTCCTGCAGACTGTTTGTCGAGTATCTGTGCACAATTCATGAAAGCACTAGTTCACAGACTGATCGCTGTGCTACATGTAAGTATAGGGTTTATCATTTGTCTAGCGAATAGTCTTTTTTTACCCAAGGTGACAAACATTCCTATCTTCATTTTACAATGCAGCTAGTTCGCTAAACAAACAGTAAAAACAACCGTTAGCAGTTTTTTTGTTCACGTAGGCTATTCAGCCAGTTCCTTTCTAAAAGATGCAGTAGGCCCGAGTTTTCCTTTTGCCAAAGCTCATCAGTCGTGCTTCTCAGTAGTGATGAGCTCAAACAACAGCAAAACCCAATCGAATACCAGCGATTTTTAACTTGTGACGGTTAAAAGGCGTGAGAATTACTAGTAATAGGAAGTAAATCTTTGTTGTTGTATTTGCTAGCCGAACGACTCTGGATTGGCACAGTTTTCCTCTAAGAAATAACACTCCCGTCCAAGGAACATTGTTACTAAGTAAGAAGGTTGTCTATGTGAGATAACCCCATTAGAGAAACAGTCCCCCAAGCCATAAACGTAACACTTCTGTGGATTGGAGTGGACTATGCCTCCCCCAGGCAATTGCAGTGGTACAGACTTGCTGGACCAGAACCAGATAACTTAAATATTTATGAGCACGTGGACCGCTAAAATCTACTGAGTCCCTAGTGATCCGTTCTCGTATACCAATGAGGCAGGTCATAATTTGGTCCACACACGACTGTAATATATATTGTTAAGGTTGTTGAACCGTAGTTTTGTTTAATATACTACACTAAATGAACTCCCACACATGCTTTCTGTGACCTATGAGCAGTGCTTCTCAGACATGACTTCTTGTGTATGTAGGCGCGCTAGAGATGACACAGAATACAGGTAGTTTACATAAGTCTATCCTGTCCTTCCATAGGGAATTTGTTTCACAGGTGCTTACCTCTGGCCGTGTTACGTGATATTCACTTGAAGCTCTATAGAAATCCAAACAATTATATGAACTGAAATGATTATTGGTGGTTACATGTTCGAACTAATATTTCGTTGATTCAACACGTTGTCTCATGACACACTTGAATGAAATTGATACTTGGCTTACCTGGAAATATACTTGCCACGGTATCCCACCACAGATAAGCATGAGTAGATTGTCCACGTAATTAAGTGCGTCCACGCTCTCTACAGTACCGCGCCAGCGGTCCCACGTTTGCGTAACCGGAACTGTTGCTTCGTTAATCATTGCGAACGGTATCGATAACCACTGGAAAAGACAAGTAGCAGGGGAAAACAAAAATGATGCTGAATAATTGGATAGTTTAATTTTACACTTGAGAACTAATACAGCAACATAAAAACAGTATTAAGAACCTATATTGGACACCCAATGGCAAACCCATTTACACTCAGCATTTCCAGTTCATAATAAGTAATTTGCATTAATAAGCGTGATCCTCTTGCTGGGATTCGACCGTATTGTTATTCTGCCACAAGCGAAACCAGGACGATCAATATAATGCTTCCATTTGCTGCTTGACAATCCCGCTGTTCCCGGTTTGGTGGTATCTAATTAAGCCGGTAATGTTGTGGTTTATGTGCGGTGAACGTTAAATAAGTTACCGGATGTCGCAGTGCCCACTGTTACTGATTGAAACAGGTTACTCACTATCTACTAACTTTAATTTGGCTTTTAACCAGCCTCAGACTGGAAATGGCTCATGATAGGTCATGTGTAACAAAACCAGCCTCCAGTTGTTTCTACTACTTCTGCTGTCTTAGTTTCAGCTTCAGCCAACAGTTGACGCACAGTCTATCATGGCACTAAACTCTCTGTTGTATGAAATTCCAATGGTTAACTTGATAACTGACGGTGTTAGCGTTATCTACCTAAGTGATGGAAGTCACGCTGGGCAAGTGGTAAGAATAGGCGTATCAGGATAAGCAATAGGACTGTTCTCTCCTGGGATAATAAAATGAAAGAGACACGCTACAGTGTCCATCGTCGTCTGCCGATAGTAACTGAGTTTAGATGAAAATGTACGAGTCCACAATGAGGCATTCAAACTGAAATACGTGATCAAACTTACTACTATTTGGACGACTCCGCAACAGTGACCACTTCAAATGTGACCTTGTCAGTTGGACGTAAAGCTTTGGATTGGCAACTTCCACTCAGTTACTTACACCGGAAGATATTCCTTCGAATTCGTGTCCGCGTCTCAGTACTATTCACGTCAATGTCACATTCGATCTAATCGAAGTCGGACATTTTCGCAATTGAGTCCCATATAAATTGCCAAAACTATCACACTACTTATTAGTAATAGAAGTTCAGTGTTCAACAATAGCGTCGATGAACTGAAGTTTTAGTTGCACGAACNTTATTTTGAAGCCTATAAAAAGATTTTTCCTATGGAGCTGTCTAACATATCATCTTTTAAGGTTAAAACACAGTGCTTGCTGAACTTCTAGCACCAATTTTCAAATTAATACATTATGTTCTACTTCTTTAGTTGTCGAAAACAGGTATTGTGGTATGTCTTTATGAAATGTAACGCATTCGGTATTCCAGATAACAGCTATCTATTATTGCGCTTCGAGGCTTACATTAACAGCCCTAGATCTTTCATTTGATTCAGTGAGTACCTGATGAATAGTTGTCAGGTTCTGTGATTTCATGGCTGAGCATTCTCACCGAGTGTAAGGCGCAATTCATTTTACCACTGCCCAGTGGACACTGTTTTGGAAAACTTGTACATGACATTACGACAGAATGCACGTACCATCAACCACAATGGGGGAGAAATTCACAAATTATTTCAAACCATTTTGTCCTCCATTCTATTACTTGTTTTCTAACCTTCAACGATATCGCGATGTACCATTTTCACTATCACAAGAATAACGAGCCATTAACTTTATTGCCACTCCTCTCAGCCTACACCTCAATGGACCCCAACATTCATGTTGTGGTCACAGAGTAATTGGTTATCCTTCCGGCCTGCGACATAATGTGGTATAACTGTGTGATATGTGTGCCTCTTAGAAGTAAACGTTTGACTGTGTACAAACAGTGATGGCCAGTTCCTTAACAATTGGGTGTTAAGCTTGTACGCTCTTATGTTTTAATGCATTAACTGAACTGCTCACTGGTTTCTGCGGGTCTCCAAGTTAGATGTGGACGATAAATTTAGGGTAGAAGTTATTTCTGATACTTCTCATCTGTTTTGTGGACATAAGAGCCCTTTTTTAAAATCACATTCATCTGCTTTGTCTTCGCACAATGGTTTACAAAGCTTCGAGTTCGTAACTGCAAAGCTAATATTTCTGCTTTAGTGCTTCCTCGTTTTACTAGTCAAAGTTTAATTTTCAGTTTCAGCAAAGAACTTTCATATTTTGCATGTATAGTATGCTTGGTTAAAAAAAATATTGCGAGTTCGTTTACGCTGTTGTGAACATGACGATGTTAAGTTATATGCATCTGCGTGATGAAAATAATTAGTTAGTTCAAGCCATCACACTGGAACGTATAAAGTGCTACCGGGACTCATGTATGATGTTACATTTTCTCTCCATAATTCCATTCACTAGTGAATCATTCATAATAGAGTAAATGATGACTTATCGGTGTAGCTGTTATGTTTTTGTAATTCTTTGTTGTAGATGAGTCATCATCGTCAATAAAACCGGGGTTCAAATGGATTCTTGTCGATTCGCTAACTCGTGTAATTCACCAATCATCAAAGGCCTACTTGATTTACGATTTAACTGAAACATATTGTAATCGTTTTAAAAAGTTATATTATTATGAACTGCTTTCCCAGCAGTCCGTTAACTAATTCACCGTAATTTAGAATGGATACGGTGTAAGCTCCTCTGGAGTGTGACTACATGGATAGTCAGTGCACTCTCGCTCACATTGGGTCTATTGTGTGGTGTGTGTAGAGAGATAGATAAGAGAAGATGGGCAATGAAGGGAATTACGTTGTCCTACTGTAAGCTAAAATCTGAACGCACATGTACCGTATTCTGTCTGTACGACGTGTGAGTCCAAGGGGGGCGTGCGGGTGGCGGTCCATGGTGGGTAGGGATATTATAGAGATATCTGGGCGTAGTTATGTGGATCTCCGTCGATACAACCTTAGACTATCAAGAACTAAGGCGATGCTTAGCTGTCATTCCGTCATGAGGATGAGAATAAGCTCCGATTTTAGACTAAAAGAGAAGAGGAGTGAAACTTAATTTCTAATAGAACCCACGTTCAAACTGAAACATCCGGCTACGGCCAATTCAGATGAAGTTGACAGACGTCTAGTTAGCATAGTCGGATGACCCGAACATCACAGAGGAAGAACAAAGTAATTAGCCCGGTTCGTCTCTACACAGGTATTGATGTTTGTTTATTCCGCAGCGTTATAAATTGAGTATCTCACAGGACACTACGCCGACATATTGACTAACAAGCTGAAGGCAACTGTTTCATTACAGCATAATAACATACCTGTGCTTGCACCAACTGCACCGATCAGGACTGACGGAACTGCCATGATTATACAGCCAAGAGAGGCCACGTAGCTCAAAATTTGTGCGCTTCGTGCACTTTTACAGGAAAGGACGCGCTGAAAATGAAACAGGAAAATCGGGACGAAAAGTAGGTATACAATCCAAACTAGTTGAATGCAACTCGGTTCACCAAAACCTTGTTCATATAAATTCTAATAAAACATTTCACCCAATACCGTGGTACATTCAGTATTAATTCAACGTTTCGGAAAATGACATTCTCTGAAAAAGCTCATGTTATAGTGGTGTACTGTCAGTGTACTTTTCAGTGCCAGTTAGCTGACGAAAGTAGTCAGTTTGCCGATACGATTAAGCAGCTTGGGACAAAATGTTTTGAGTCTAATGACCAACGTACATTTCAAAACAGTTAGAAAACAAATTATTGGATTAAAATTCCGTTGGGATCGGATCACTCGTTTCGAGCCACCTAATGTGAACTAGCTTGTCCACGCCCACATCGAGCAAACGGACACTGAAGTGAATATCAGCTACCAGTTACCACGTAGTTTATTTCGTTTCTCTGAAGAGACGGAAAAGTCATTTTTAATCTTTTTTTCATCTTTGGCATGTAGAGTCTGCGTAAATATCGAATAATGCTTATGACTTCCACAAGAGTTCAAGTCGTATGGTTTGTTAGATATGTTAAGTTGCTTCGTACTGATACGTTTGTTGTTTTGTGTATTGGTACTGATGAGGTGATGATCCGTTGGGTTTGTATTTGTGGAAATACGAGGATGCGTCACGCTGAGAGGTTTGTGCATTTGTTTGTTAATTTGGATCTTATGCTGTGTTGTGAAGATAACAGTCATTCAGTGACACTTTGTAGGTATAGGTTGTGAGCGAATCGCAGAACACAGTGTTATGGGCTTTCCTTCCTTTTGATCTATGAGAACTTGCTTATTGTTAAAATTTCCTGCTTGTGGTATATGTGTTGGAGCGTGATATGTATGTTTGGAGATTTGTGTACCGGATTGGTTTTATATGAATAGTTGTGGCATTGAGTTGTATACGATTTGTAGAATATGCTACTGGGTAGCTCTCAGAGATAGAGATATCAACAAGCGTGCCATGCATTCTGCCCCATAATAGTGTGGTGGATAGAGAGCTGTTCTTTGCTGGATAATTTGTGTATCCCGGTTGGTTTACATTCAAGGTGAGATAGTACCTTTATTGTAATTTTACTAAACAGCGCCGTATAAAACCCAATACTTTCGATCACCTTTCCTGACGTTTTTTTGAACTTGGAAGATAGTCCCGTCAACCCGACCGTCTGAATAAGCGTTATTGGAATTGTCGAGCGAATTACCCTAAATCGTCAGGAGCGATTTAACAATGATGACAGTGACGGTCAAAGCGGCATACCAGGGACGACGCAATAGTTTTCGAGTCCATTTACAAGTGATATGACATATAAGTAAAACACAGCTGATCGCAGCTCTTTCGTTCAGATAGACTGTCCAGCTAACTCCTTTTGAAAAGAAGTACTGGACTCCATTCTTAACCTTTTTGACTTATTAATCTTTCTTGTTAATTGCTGTCAGTGATTCCAAGATTGAGATTTCTCAGCAAACTGTAATCGTGGAAATCAAAAGCCTGCTGACCGGTGATTTTGACCATTCATACTTGGCAGTAAGTGTTGGATGACAATTATTCTGGTCCCTTTCGAGACGATCGAACAACATGAACAAATTTGACTGAGCGTTCGCGTATAATAACTCGGACACATCTGATGTGAACTCATCGATACAGTGGTCAAAACGGTTGCCGAATGAACATGCGGTCAAAGCTCGATTCCCGGCCGTGACGAGTTTTTCCGAAAGTAGCTGACGGGATAGCTTATGGAAATGCCACAGTCGCGATCAATTTTGAGTGATTTTCAATTTCTATCAACCAAGATTCGCTTCTACTCACTAGCAATTAAAATATTCCCTAACAAGTTCAATCAGTTGTGCCTTTAACTTGTAGAGAATTCTTAATTATGGAATCATTGATTGGAGTTAACAGGACAGTTACCGTGTTTCATCTTGAGGCGATTAAGCAGTTTCGACAGTAATCACTTACAGACATGGCCAAGCGTTCACATATGATAATCCACTGAGGTCTAATGTAGGACCAGTGGCACAGATGAATCATAAAAGCGTGGTCGGAGGTCCAAAATCAGCCGTGACAAGGATATGCCCTGTTGAAGGGCTCTAGCAAGTACGAACCTCAAGTTTAGTAGTGTAGATATGGTGATCGACAAACGAGCGCCGAAGGGGCGTGTTCAAGTATGAATGATCTTCCATTTATTATTTCCTTTACTGTCAAAGCCAATTCTGCCTTGAACTCAATGATTCGACGCGGAGTTGATTGTCAAGCATTCATTTGGAACACGTAATGTTCATAGCCAATCATCTTCAGTCACGGCTAAAAAGCAAATCGACTCATTTTTCAATTATCGGACAAGCGCTCAGTCGAAGTAGCAACCTAACATGGAATCTTTAGGAAGTCAAGTGAAACATTAGTTTGTATATATGTAGACCTATGCATGGATAAGAGTACTAAGAGCTACACTTTTTGCTCAACTGCGTAGTATGCAGATTACCAGCAGTTCATAGGACAGGAGAACGAAAGTAGCCGAAGAATACGCACGAGACATTCGTAGATCAACATAGCATTATCAGAAATAGTTGTATAACACACAGGCAGTATTTCCCAGTCTTGTTCGGCACACCTCATCTTTGGTTTCTTGTGCGTAACCTGTCAGTCAAAGTGCAGAACCGTGACAGCTGGACACATTATTAATCGTAATATAATAAAATGCGGTACATATGCGAAGTTCGATGTGGTGATTGGCTCCGTTGCAATCATATCAGTCTAACGACATCAGTCGGAACGTCACGTCAATAAAAACCTGGCTTTCAGTATCCACACACTGGAAATCCCCCTCCGTCGCTCCCGGTTTAACTTTCCATCATATGGGCAGCAGCCATGTGTCTTTGCCTAAGGATGAGGCGTATGGTTTAATCCGGACTCACGGCCCTCTACCAATAGCATACCTCATACCACGTTTACGATCGCACTTTGTTGAACAGAGACCGAATGTTTATAAAATACTTACAAGGTATTTATTATTTGGATTCCGTGTTGACACTTTTTAGCCAGATCCCATCCAAAATCATAACATCTGTAAAGCAATGTTATTCAATAAACTAAGATCTTTATTCATAGTTCGTATATCAACTGTAGTTTAGTTATACTACTAACTTCAAATACACTGGAATCTGTTGATCAGTGTTGGTTATATGTGAGTTTGCAGGATAAATGTAGGAATTCAGTTTGTCTCACGATCAGTTTTACTAAGTGGACATAAGTAACACATGTTTAACGGTCAGAATTTACCGGAAGTCTGCGATCGACTTCGTGGCTGTCGCCACTCATCAAATATACATACCCGCTGAATTGGACTTCTACACAAGTACTATTTATGTCACCTGATTCATTCACACCTCAAGATATTTCACCAATCGCGCGTTTGTAAACAAAGATTTCGGGCGAAAACGCAGCGAGGTTTCCATGCAATCGTTCTGTATACTGCTGTCACGTTCTGTGCGTTTAGCTGGGGTTCTTCGTCGAAGATTTTTATCGTTCATTCCTCATCAGTCTTTCCGATTTTTCTCACTGACAGCCTGCTTGATCTCTCTTGTTTTTCGTGATCCATCGACGTTCTAATGTGGCAATATTACACGGGCATGTTGAGATATGTCATTGAATGTCGAAATAATCACGTTTCTCACTCACCACCTACTGTGTTTATCAAGATAATGAAACATCCATCGGCTGGATGTGGATTGCGAATGCGTCAGCAACTTATCTGATGCAATGTCTTGATTCACCTCTTAGAGAAATGAGGTTGGTTTTCCACTTTACTTTTTAACTGGACGCAACATGCACGTACAAAGGATCGTATTAACTAAGACTTATTCTGCTCACCGTAACCATCACCGTGCGCAACTAACCATGAACATCCCATGTGACTCATGTTACACATAGATGCCACAAGATCAGTTCAAATAAATCGAGAGATGTTTGTTATATTATGGGGCTTACTGCAAATATGTTCGTCTATGAAACGCTACGCATTCGAGAGCAATGCTCAATGAACTAAGCAAAAGCGCTGAGTCGCCGGCCACTACTCAGCCGATTAATATCACAGATGGATTGATGTAGTCTTCTGATGAAAAATGATTAGTTTCTGGACAGCTTTTAAGGCGTGATGTGGTGTTACCTAAGCCAACAAAGGGTAAAACAGAACTAAAATTTACGCTTTCCAAAGAACGTTCGTGTTGATGGTGTAAACTGCGTATGGGAGCTACTGTATTGAACAATGCGAGTGGGAAAAAAAACAAACTGAGATAAACAACGTTATTTAACGTTCTTTGTGCTGAAAAAACTTCAATGTTGAGTAAACAAATATGAACAAATATATAGCCAGAGTGGATTGGCCAGCACGGACTAGGCGGAATCGTAAAGCATATTACCCTCGGTCGAACACGTTACATTGTTACAGAAGTTTACAAATGAGATATCCATTCTCTTGGGGCGAATACAGTAATGTAATTTTTGTCGTCGCTGCTACTACTATCTCCAGTGCTCTTCAGGCCCCACTCAAGAACATTCATATGACCTTCGGATAATGCAGGTCATTTAACCAGCTGTCTCTTCCCATTCGACCAAGTTTACTGGTCTTCATCAGGTCAGGTTAATCGTGCTCGGCTTCTTGACCGACAGAAGCCGCAGAAGTGAAGATGGATTAAAATACGGGCAGTTATCCACACAATCACGACTTTAACTGAAGAAAATCGGCGGAGAAATATGCATGTAGGGATTTTTGAGTGGGAATTCCAATGAGTACATGAGCATTTCACTGATAAAACGGACGGTAGCGCAGTCGGCGTATGCGTTTTTATCTAGCCAACTGAAAGAATGAACTTGTCTTTTTTGATCTCACTTTTATTGCCCTGAGCTTTTAGGGCTTTCCGCAGACATATTTACCTCCAACATCGCACAGTCAGAGGTGCCCGGATATTTCGAGAACCGAATGCCCCAATCCAAAGATACAGCCTTGTACACATCTCTACACCATCTTACAATAGGTAGCATTATTTATCCCTATTCTTTGGTTCCCATCTTACATCTACATCCGTATCTACTATCATTATTTCGGTCACGTGACTGAGGGATGATTGATCACTTCGAAAATTTTCCCCTAGGTTCCCACATGTCCAAATGTTTGTACATCATTTCGCGTATGCAACTGAGAAGAGCGAACGAAATGATGCCTAAGCATACGTCTGGAATGACGGTCGTTGCGCTTTTCAAATTTATTCTATTCTGTGAAGTCTTGTTTTTGGAAGAGTGGTTGATGAAACCGATGCCCTCCATATAATTCATGGCTTTGTGTTTATAGCAGGAGGTGGCTTCATACCAATGTAATCAAAATCCCCTGAATTTCTTTTTAGAACAGTTACCTATCTAAAGCCATCACAAATTCCCCTTGGATAAGTATTCTCACTACACAAAGTGTTAAATAACCTATCAGGTAGATTGCTGTCTGCTTTGGTCTGTTTGGAGCAAGAGGTTAACTTACTGATGAGTTTCCACGTTAGTCGAAGATTGCCACGTTTTGTCCGTCACAAATGCTAAATATGTGCTAGCTTGACATCTTCTCATTCAACGCTGACTTTTAGTTTCTCGCCAACATTTGTGCCGTTGAAACTATCCAGGTTTCCTTGGTTCAAGTATGACTCAGTAATAGGCGGACGTCATTGTCTTATCCGTCAGCCGTCTTCCAGGATATGGTGCAGATTACCACATTAAACTACAGCCAATCAGTATGCACTGAAGCTACGTCAATCTCCTTTAGCAAAATGTTCGAACCCGAGACACTTGTTACGAACCCATACTGCTTTCGCTGTTTCCGTTCAGCTCAGTTAATGCACACATTTGGTTCAGTTTTTGTCCTGCATGAACTTTTGCTACAACGTGCTATCACTTGTAAAGCAAGGCTTGACAAATTAACTCTGTTCGACTTGAAATAAATTCAGAAGGAGAACGAAAACTTTTAGACAGTGAAAGACAAATCAAAGATCACATTTACTATTACCTGTTTGACCCAAATGTACTTTTGAAGTCGGGATCTAATGAGAAAGTAAAACAGAACGTCGGTCTACGTATTCCTCTTCCCGACAGATATTTAACGAATGAATCACCCGCCGTATGGGTTACGCAGTGTTTAGTCTACTTCTAGATAATTGAAATATCATCATCGTCGCAGCCAATAGCCTGACCAGAAAGTACTATGGCTCGGACCGTCTCTCATCTCAACAGTGACGCAGAATATCATAGAGGAAAACGTTAGTAACAAAGTTGAGGAATTAATAAAAGAAGATTAAGTGGAAGAACTGGAAGTGGTATGAATGGAGGTGCGCCACTGACTGCGATACATCGCCATCTCGGATAACGTCTACAACCAGCGATTTAAGTGGTCACGAAGACCTTAGCCAAACAGACGACACCTACACAGTTTGCACAATGGAGCAGTCAGGGTCTTCATATTTGTCGCCCACGTTGTCGCTTGACCACCAAGTGGTTTCACTCAACTAACGGTGATCTCAGAATATAATGCTTGGTGCGGTAAACAATCAGATGACGTAAGGAGTACGTAGCCCAACCAT